>PVIW01006560.1:53931-85598 GCA_004026585.1 Noctilio leporinus
TTTTTTTTTTTTTTTTTAATTTTTTTTTTTTTTTTTTTTTTTTTTTTTTTTTTTTTTTTTTTTTTTTTTTTTTTTTTTTGTGCTGCTGAGGTCTTCACTAAGTTCCTTGAGCATCCTTACAATCAGTGTTTTGCACTCTGCATCTGATAGACTGCTTACCTCCATTTCATTTAGCTCTTTTTCTGGACTTTTTATCTGTTCTTACATTCAGGCCATGCTTCTCATTTTGCAGCCTCCCTGTGTTTGTTTCTATGTATTAGGTAGAGCTGCTTTGACTCCATGTCTTAGTAGTATGGCCTAATGTAGTAGGTATTCTGGAGGGTCCAGTGGCACAGCCTCCCCTATCACCCAAGCAGGGTACTTGAGGGGCGCCTTTCATGTGGGCTGAGTACACTCTCCTCCTGTAGTTGATTCTTGGTTGCTGTTAGCTGCTCAATGGGAGGTATTTACCCAGGCCGGTCAGCTGCAAAAACTGGCTGTGACCACCGCCCACCAACCTCCACCCTCCATGGAGGACCACTATGCAGAGGCAAGGTGGTGGTGGTGCTCTGACATGGTCTGCAGCTGTCCATTGGGGGCATTGGCCCTGGGGTTTCACAGGTATTGCAGGACAAAGTTAAACCCCGCACTGTGTTTGCCCAAGGCACCCTGCCTGAGCTATTAAGTAATCTGGAATGACTACCACTTGTGCTAGGTTTGGAGATTCCAGGCGAAGCCAAGCTGTTAATCTAAACTGGCTGCTGCTAATGCTAGGCCTGCAGCTCACTGAAGCAGCCAGCTATTGCTTGTTTGATAGGATTTAGAAAGTTATAAAGGATGACCCAAGACCAGCTTCAATTGGCTATAAATTGTGTGGGACAGTCTCTGGGGGCTCTGCAAAGCACATCAAACAGTATTAGCCAGGTTGATGGAGTCTCAGATAGGGGATCAGCTTGCCAGCTCTATGGGGGAAGGGTATGGAGAAGGGATAACGGCCTCTGCTTGCTGTGATGCCAGACACTTCAGTTTTTCCCTATACACCACCGGTTCTCAAGGGGCTAACCTAGTGCTGGAGCTTAGAGGGAGTGAGTCAGAGGAAGTGAATCCACATGTGGGTTCTTTAAGAGGAACTGCTTAGGGGTCCAGAATTTTCTTCCACTGACTCAGTCTTTCCTGGTTTTTGCAGCCAAAAGTTGTGGGGACTTATATTTCTGCCACTGGAACCCTGGGCTTGGGGCCCTGGTATGAGGCTAGGACTCCTTGCTCCTGAAATATCCCTCCTAAATTTTTATCCACCACACTTGAGTATTGGACAAGCCCATTCCATCTCTGTGCCCCTCCTACCAGTCTGAATGGATGTGGTTTCTTTAATTCCACAATTGTCAGACTTCCATTCTACTCAATTTCTGATGTTTCTGAGTGATGATTTTTCTACATTTTAGTTGTAACTTTGATGTGGTTGTGTGAAGAGGCAAGCCATGTCTGTCTATACCACCATCTTGACCAGAAGTCTCTAAATTGCAAATTCTTTATCCAGAAAAACTATCCTTTAAGAATGAAGATAAAGTCATATTCATATGACAGAAAACTAAAACAATTTATTTAAAATAAAAAGGTACCCTTAAGAAGTGGCTAGAGGAAATTCTTCAAATAGAAATAAAGTCATAAAGTAACAAAAGAAGGAATCTTAGAAAAATGGACCTAGTTCTCAAAAATTACCATCTACCACAACACACCCAATATAAAAGAGATCATTTAAATAGCTTTACAATTCCTGAAATTCATACTATAAAAACCTCCCAAAAAGGAATTACCAGGCCCAGATGATTTTACTTAAGAATTCTATCAAATATTTAAAGAAAAATTAACACAAAATTTACACAATCTTATCCAGAAAACAAAGTGACAAATTACTTCCCAACTCATTTTAAGAGGCCTATAATACTGATAGCAAAATCAGACAAAGGTAGTAGAAAAAAATACTATAGGCAAGTCCTCTGATGAATTGTCACAAAAATCCTCAACAATAAATTATCAAATTGAATCCCACAGCATTATAAAAGAAATTGTATACCATGACAAAGTATGCACTCCAGGTATACAAAGTTGGTTTAACATTTGAATAATTGATTAATGAAATCCACTATACAGAGAGCTAAATAAGATTAACCATATCAATTGATGCAAAAAAATAAAAAAGCATTTGACAAAATCCAACATCCATTCATGGCAAACTCTTAGCAAGTTAGGAGAAGGAAGGAACTCCCTCAACTTGATAAAGTGTACCTACAAAAAATCTACAGCAAACATGATGCTTAATGGTGAAAGTCTGAATGCCGTACCCCTAAGATCAAGAACAATTTCTCTCACTCTTTTATTCAACATGTACTGAAAATTCTGGACAGCACAACATGACAAGAAAAGGAAATAAATTTAGATTAGAAAGGAAAAAATAAAACTATCCTAATTTTCATATGACATGATTTACTATGTAGAAATTCACAAGGCAACTACAAAAAGAAATCTCTTAGAAATAATGAATGCATTCAACAAAGTTGGAAACACAAAAACAATACACAAATATCAACTGCATTTTTATATGCTAACAAAGAACACACAGTAATCAAGTTCTAAAACCATTTATAATCTCTCCAGAGCAAATTAATTACTTAGATATGAACTTAACAAAACATGTAGGATCTTTATGCTGAAAATTATAAAATGTTAATGAAAAAATCAATGAAGACCTAAGTAAATAAAGAACATCAATTTTAAGGATTGGAAGACTCAACACAGTAAAGATGTCAATCTTCTGAAATTTATCTAGTGCAATTACCATCAAAATATCAGCAGAGCTTTTACTTGCAGACATTAAAAAAAATCTTATTCTAAAATATATATGAAAAGACACAAGCTCCACATAGCTGAAAGAATCTTGAAAATGCATATATAACAGGAAGAATTACTCTAGCCCTTATTAAGATTTACTATTGTTAGAAAGCATGGTATTAGTAGGCAAATAGACACACTAGTCAAAGACACAAAGTAGAGAATCTGGAAACAGGCTTACAAAAATATGCCCAACAGCTATTTGATAAAAGTGTAAAAGCAATTTGATGGAGGAATGCTAGATATTCATCAAGTGGTGCTAGACCAACTGGACATCCATACACAGAAAAACCTCACAACTTACACCAGAAATTAACTCAACATAGATCACATATTTAAATGAAAACATAAAAAGATAAAAGTTTTATTTTTTAAAAATATAACAGAAAATCTTTTGGATCTAGGGCTAAGGAAAAATTTCTTAGACTTGGCATCCAAAGGCATAATCACATGGTAAGAAAAAAAATTGATAAATTAGACTTCATCAAAATTAAAACCATTTGTTTTGTGAAAGACTCTGTTAAGAGGATGAAAAGACAAGCTACACTTCTGTGATTTGCAAACCACATATTTGAAAATTAATTCATATTTAGAATATGTAAAAACATACTCTCAGAAATCAACACTGAGAGAAAAAAACAAACTCCAATTTTTAAATGAGCAAAAGACCTGAATAGACTTTTCTCCAGAGGATATACAGATGACAAATAAGAACATATAAAGATGTTCAACATCATTCATCAACAGGGAAATACCAATTAAAGCCACAAGGAGATTATCACCACATACTTATCAGAGTGGCTAAAATAAAAACTGGTGACAATACCAAATGCCGTGAAGAAACTGGAGACACCAGATCACATAAACATTGCCTGTGATAATATAAACTGCTACAGCCACCCTGGAACAAAACTTGGCAGTTTGAAAAAGAAACTATGCATACAATTGCTGTACAAGCCGGCAATTATACTCTTGGGCATTTATCTAACTGAAATGAAAACTGATGCTCACCTAAAAGATCCATACATGAATGTTGTGGGCTGAACTGAATTTCCCCTACCTCCAAATTCATATGTTAAAGTCTTAGTCCCAAATATTTCCGTATTAGACTGTCTTTGGAAATAGTTTCTTTAAAGAGATAATTCAGGTTAAATGCAGCCATTGGGTTGAGCCCAATTCTAATTAAGAGAAATTGGAATTTTCACAGATAATATACAAATGGGAAACCATGTAATAACATAGGGAAAAGACCATCTACAAACCATGCAGAGAGGAAACTATCTCTGGCCAACACCTTGATCTCAGACTTCTAGCCTCCAGAACTGTAAATAATAACCTGTTATTTAAGCCACCAAATCCGTGGTACTTTATTTTGACAGACTAACAAACTAATACAATTACTGCTTATAGTCGCCTGAATTGTAATAGTCTCAAAATGAAAACTTCCTAGAACCCATTAAACAAACTATGGTACATCTATACCATGGACTGCTATTTAGCAATAAAATACATAGTATATGCTGACACACCCAACAGTTTGGACTACTAATCAGAGAATTATGGTAAATGAAAATAACTAATCCCAAAGGGTTACATACTGTATGTGATTACTTTTATTTTTGCCTTGAAATAACAAAATTATGGAAATGAAGAAGAGATTAGTGTTTTGCCAGGAGTTGGTGGGGTTGGCAATGGGTGTAGTAATGAAAGGGTAATCAAGGGATCCTTGTGGAAATGGAACTTAAGAATCTTGACTGTGGTGGTGATATATGAACCTAGACATTTGATAAAACTACACAGAATTAAACATACACAAATAAATACAGGTAAAACAGATTGGTGAATTATATCAATGCCACTATCCTGGCTACAATGCCATACTATTGTTTTTGCAAGATGTTATTATTGAGGAAAACTGGATAAAGGGTACACAAGAGCTCTATTATTATTTCTTACAAGTGCATGCAAATCTATAATTACCTCAACATAAAATAAAAATTAAATAATGACCATAGGGAATGTATTCATCACCTGGAGAAGTATTGGGTAAGCCAAAGTTTACTTGGTTTTATCCATAAGATGGTTCTAAAAGTGCTTAGTTGTCTTTAACGTCATTTGAAACAATTGTATTAGATTGCATTGTGACAGTCATCATATCAGCATGCAGTTTAAAAAAACATCAAAATTGGTGAATTTTTGTGAAAGTTTTAATATTGAATAGAGAAAAAATATGCAATATTTTTAGCACATTATGTTTTATTATTTCAAGAAAGGTAAAAACACAATTGAAACACACACAAAAAAGATTTGTACAGTGCATGGAGAAGGTGCTGTGGCTGATCAAACATGTGAAAAAGAGGTGGGGGGACAGAGGGGAGCAAAAAGGGGATGGATGTAATACAACAATAATAAAATTTAAAAAAAAAAAGAAAGAAATGTAAACATAAAAAACAAAAAAAAAAAAAAAAGGAAAAAAAAAAAAAAAACATGTGAAAAAGAGGTTTGTGAAGTTCTATGCTGGAGATTTCTCTGGACAATACTCCAAGGTCAGACAGACCAGTTGAAGTTGATAGCAATTAAACTGAGACATTGGGAACAATCAACATTATACCATGCAGGAGATAGCCGACATACTCAAAATATCCATATCAATAAAGTTATTGGTGAAAATGAAAAATGTGCCTCTTTCTTTTTATTTTCTTGATGTTTTCTTTGGCTGAGCAGAAACTTTTCAGTTTGATGGAGTCCCATTCATTTAGTTGTTTCTTTATTTCTCTTGCCTTGGGAGATATTTTTCGTGAAAATTTTGCTGTGTGGGATAGCTGCAATTTTTTTGCCTATAGGTAAACATATTTGCCAATGACACCTCAGACAAGGGTTTGCTCTCCAAAATATATAGAGCTAATATAACTCAACACCAGGGAGACAAACAACCCAATTTAAAAAATGGGCAAAGGACCTGAACAGACACTTCTCCAAGGAAGACATACAAAGGGCCTATAGGCACATGAAAGAATACTCAAAATCACTAGTCATCAGAGAAATCCAAATTAAAACTACAACAAGATACCTCACTCCTGTCAGAATGCCCATCATTAACAAATCAACAAACAACAAATGCTGGCAAGGATACGGAGAAAAGGGAACCCTGGTGCATTGCCGGTGGGAATGCAGACTGGTGCGGCCACTATGGAAAACAGTATGGAATTTCCTAAAAAAACTAAGAATGGAACTGCCTTATGACCCAGTGATTCCACTGCTAGGATTATACCCAAAGAATCCTGAAGCACCAATTCAGAAGAACCTATGCAACCCTATGTTCACAGCAGCACTATTTACAACAACTAAGTGCTGGAAACAATGTAAGTGCCCTTCAGTGGATGAATGGATCAAAAAACTTTGGTACATTTACATAATGGAGTTCTATGCAGCAGAAAGAGAGAACTCCTACCATTTGTGATAGCATAGATGGAGCTGGAGAGTATCATGCTTAGTGAAATAACCCAGGCAGCAAAAATTAAATACCACATGTTCTCACTTAATACAGGACACTAATAAACAAAGAAAACAGAATAGAGACATGAATACAAGGAACACACTTTCAGTGTGCAGAGGGGAAAGGGAAGAAGAGGGGAAGAAAGAGACAAAGAAGGCGAACAGTTTAGTCAAGGAACTAGTATGGATGACCCATGGACATGGACAACATGTGGGATTGACTGTGGGGGGTGAGTAGGGAAGGTGGGAAAGGGGAAAGCAGAGGGGGAAAAATGAGAAGAATGTAATATAACAATAATAAAAAATAAATTAAAAAAAATTCTCTTATTTTGTGGAAAAGAATAAAAAGACTTTTTGGCCCACCCAATAAAACAGACAGCGCCCTTGCTGGGCCCGGGTAATTGTAGGAGGGACAGAAGAAAGGGTAGGAGTAAAGGGAATATGATTTGCTAAATAAAACCTACGCATCTTCAAGTTTTATTATTTTATTATTTTTATTATCCTTAACTCCCCCATGTAGTAGGCAAATATTCTCACAGAAGAAGGCTGTGCAGACTGATGGCATTTAACCAAAAAAGACATCACACACTGTCACTCATGTAAAGTCAGAACTAAAGTGCCCATAAATTCCAGTCTGTTATACAGGACCTTTATAGTATATCTAAAATTAAAATATAATACCTTCATGGTAATTTCTATTTTTTTTAAATTTGGCATGATAAATCCCTTTGAGGCATTTAATTAAACCAAAAGGGGGAGTTTTAGTACAACTATCAACTAACATATCAATGGCTCTCAGCTGGTACTTTCTAAACCAAATCATTCATTTTCTTTGAAGAGATAATGTTTGCAATCAGTAGGGATGAAGAAGTTGGACACACACTGTGATTTTCTTCATGTTCAGAAAAATAATCCCATCTTCAGTGTCATGGTCCAGATAAGATGAGGAGCTCCAGCCCCAGACAACAACCCATGATGAATGTACCCTGCCCTGAAATGACGAAGCTGAGTAAAAAAAATGCTTTTAAATTTGACAGTGTTTCTGGTCATACATCTCTCTCTTGACCTTTAGAACTCCTAAGAGCCCCATCAACTTGACTTATTCACCATCCCTCAAAGCAGGGCCAGCTTTATGGGCATGCGGGCTGAGCAAGAGCCCCATGCTTGGCATCATCCTCTGCTCTCAGGGTCTGCAAATTCTTAACAGTTTTTAACAAGAGACACCACATTTTCAGTTTGCCCTGGGTCATGCAAATTATATAGCCATGCCTGCCTCAAATGGATCTTAACTGTCTTCTTACTCCCTCCCCCAAAAAACTCTCAATCCATTCCTACTGAATCACTGCCTGTAAGAATCCTACCAGTTATTTTAATAGCCAATAAAATTCACAACTCTTCCCTCACCTCCTCAGCCTAACATCTTGGATCACTTATAACCTATAAGAATAATTAAAATCACATGCTATACAGAGACTCTGTCGATAAAGCATTCATAATATTTTATTTTATCATATCCTTTTCCACATATTTTGGTACTAGATCTCAAATGGATTAAAATTCAGTGAGGGCAGAGAAAATGGTGTCACAGAGCACTGTCTAATAGAACTTCCTCCCATGGTTAGAAATATTCTGTATCTGTGGAGCCCCATGTAATAGCCACTGGCCATGGTGGCTAAGGAGCAGTGAGGTGTCTGATGCAGTAAAGTCACTAAATTATTTATTGTATATAACTAATTTACAATTTTATTGTAATTAAATTTTAAATTTCCACATGAACTACTAGCTAGTGTCTTCAACAATAAAGAACTAATATTTCCATAAGGCCTGGTACAGAAATGTGTGCTCAGTTGTTTGATTTTATTTCTCATGAATTTAGCACACTCAACTTCATGGTCTTATAGAAGGGCACAAACTTTTACAAAGCTATATATTAAATCTTCCTACTGCTTAAACTATTCCTGATAGATAAATGTTATCTATTAATATTAGTTGATCTAAAAGAATTAATGTAAAAGAGAGAACCAAGATGGAGGAGGAGTAAGCAGAACTACACCAATCTCCTCCCAACACCAAACTGGAATTACAACTTAACGGAAGAATTCATCCAGAATAACCAACAAAACACCACCTGGAGAGAAGCCTTATAACAATAGAGAGAATAGAAGAGCCGATTCATCACAATGTGACCTGTAAGAAGTGCAGAGATACAAGAGAACTGGCAGGGCTCCCACAGGCGGCAGCTGAAGGGATACAGAAACATCTCAGCAGCCAGGGGGTCCACCCAAGAAGGGTGGGATCTAAACCCCCAACTGGGCTTCCAGCCTACAGCAACACAGCTGAGAGTAAAACAGCACCCAGCTGTGAAAAGGAAAAAGCTACCAGGTTTAGCTGGCTTGACAGAGAGACTCAGCTCTTAAAGGGACCATGCATGAAAATATAGAGGCTCCCACCTACCCTGGGCTCCAGCAGAGAAAGGGCAGAGTGGACTAGAGAAGCATGGTGAAAGTTTGGGTCAGTGGCTTTAGGGGGAGAGCTGAGGGAGCAGCCAGTAAGTCCAGGACTGACCCATCCTCCATACAGCCAGCAGACCACTTATCTTCAAAGGGCGAGAGCCTGAGGGAAGGCACAGCCCCACCCAGGAGAATTAATCCACTCCACCCAGCAATGCCTAAACCTGAGCTCAGATCACAGGTTGATTGGATTAACGACTGAATTCATCTGCCCCGCCCAGAGGTACCTAAAACTGACCACTGATCACAAACTGATTGGATCAACAACTAAAGGAGACAGAGAAAGACTGGGGCTCTCTGGTAGCCTCCAGCTGGCTGACTAGGCCCAGGCTGGGACACGAGCTGATGTCACCAAGCACAGATCCAGGAAGTAAAAAAAAAAAAAAAAAAAAAAAAAAAAAAAAAAAAAAAAAAAAAAGGTGCAACTCTACACCACGGAAGGTCACACCACTAAGACAGTAAGTCAAAGCAAACCAATCTAAGAAGCAGAAACAAACAAGAGCCATCTAAAATGGGGAGATAAAGAAATCACCCCTCAGCAAATGAAAAGGAGGAATCCCCAGGAAGAGTGCAAAATGAAATAGAGCCGAGCACACTCTCAGACATGGAATTCAAAATAATGATGACAGAGAAGCTCAATGATAGAGAAGCTCAATGATAGAGAAGCTCAATGAGCTCAGTGAGTTCAAAGAAAACTACAAACAACTCCAGGGGAACTACAAAGAACACCAGAAAAGCTAAAAGGAACTTACTGAAAACTACATCAGCATTAAAAAGGACATAGAAACCATCAATAAGATCCAGGAGGAAATGAAGAATAGCATTTCTGAACTGAAGAACACAGTAGAAGGAATCAAAAGCAGACTAGAGAAAGCAGAGAAGCTGATCATTGAGCTGGAGGTCAATGTAGAAAAAAATTCCCAGGCAGTGCAACAAAATGAAAAAAAAGACTGAAAAAGAATGAAGAGGTTTTAAGAGAGCTGCAGGACAACATGAAACATAATAACATTGGTATCATAGGGATACCAGAAGGAGGAGAAAAGGAGTAAGGGATAGAAAGCCTGTTTGGAAAAGTAATGACAGAAAACTTCCCTAACTTGAGGAGAGATAATGTCATGCAAACTCAAGAAGCACAGAGGGTCCCAAGAAAGATGAACCCAAACAGACCCACTCCAAGACACATCATAATGAAAATGGCAAATTTCAAAGACAAGGAAAGAATCCTTGTAGCAAGACAGAAACAGCAAATAACATACAAGGGGACTCCCATAAAATTATCAGCTGATTTCTCAAAAGAAACACAACAAGCCAGAAGGGAATGGCAAAAAATATTTCACGCAATGAAAACCAAAGGCCCGCAACCAAGAATACGCTACCCAGTAAGGCTGTCATTCGAAATGGAAGGTGAAATAAGGGGTTTCCCAGACAAAAGAAGTCTAAAAGAATACATCTCCACCAAACCAGCATTGCAAAAGATGCTAAAGGGTCTGCTTTAAGAAGATGAAGAAACAGAGAGACAGACAGGAACACAGGCACAAAGGTAAATGAATTAAATGCACCAGTCAAAAGACATAGGGCAGCTGAATGGATAAGAAACAACTTTAACTTATGAATGCTTTAAAGTGATCTTGTTATAAATAGACTTTACTAAATAAGGTACAATTTTGTATATTATTTGTATCTGCATTACTGCAGGTTAAGTTTTCTTAGATTGGAATCATTCACAATATGGGAAAATCAGGTTACTTGCAATAACTCAGAAAAATTGAATGCAGTTAACGAAAAAGAAAAAAGTAAGAAAATATGAATGTATATTACATGGAAGATATGCTATCTTATTCACTGTTATAAAATATGTACTTATTTGTGGGTGTGTTATACATAGATTTTGTTAGCAATTTATGTTTTAAATAGCAGTTGGTCATCGGCGTGTTGTGAAATCAGTCAATCTTTAGGTTAGAAAAGATGCTGAGAATGAAGACCAATTTGGATGGAAGTTGCAAACTACTAAACTATATGATTCGTGTCCACAAACAATATATATTCTCATATTAGCATGTAAAGTAGATGAGGTTCCTTTCAACTAAATCGTGGAAATATACATTTCCAGTTATGAAGGCCGCCAAACTGGGGCTACTTGGGAAAAGGAAATAATGCTATAATAAACTTCATTATTGAAATGTGAACATACCTAATCTCTACCTCAACAGACTCTTAAATAGTTCAGGGGTTAGTTTAGGACCACATAGGAAGTCAACCACAAGTTCAAAAAATAACTAGAATACTATTCTACAAAATTATTTAAATCTTAGGGCTTTTTATTTTTCACCTCAACTTAGGAGACATAATAATTTCTAGTCTGAGGACTGGCTGAGCACTGCAAGTGCCATTGTTTCTGAAGGCTTCAATTTGTAAAACACATGTAGAGGAAAAACAGAGGGTATTGAAAGAAGACCTATGCACAGCCTAAATAAATAAATCTACTATTTAAGATGGAAAACTCCAAAAAGAAAATGTTGTACTTCCAGTAGCTTAAAATAAAGTTGAGGGCTCTGGCTGATGGCTCACTGCGAACCCAAAGGTCGCTGGTTCAATTCCCCAGCCAGGGTACATAACCAGGTTGCAAGCCAGGTCTCCAGCCAGGTCTGTAGCTGGAGGCAGGTGAAAGGCAACCATACATTGATGTCTCTCTCCCTCTCTGTCTTTCTCCCTTCCCTTCTCTATAAAAATAATAATAATAATAAATAAAATAAATAAATAAAGTTGAGTTGTGTTATTGGAGTGGGGAGGATCTGACTCAAAAACTAAATTCATTTCTTACTATGCGTTTAGCACTGTCTCTAGGACAACTTTCACAAAAGTGAGTTCTGCAATACACCATTTCTGTGATATATTTCACAAAAATAGAATTCCAGAGGAAAATAAGTATTAAAGAAGAAAAAACTGCTTAATCTTGCTATAATATATCTAAAACACTATCATTTAACATGTAATAATTATGTAAGCTATTGGCATATTTAAAAATTTTTGTATTAACTCTTCAAAATCCAGTATGTACTTTAAATATGTGTAGAAATATGTATGGGTGTAAATGTATTTTTGCATGTGTTTAGTAATATTGTAATTCATGTTACTTAAAAGAGTAATTCTTTAAACAAATGAATCAACATAGGCATTTTGGAATAATGAAAAGAAAACTTTGTATTAATATGATTTGAGAAGCTGACAAGGCAGTAGTTAAATGATGAACTGTCTGGATGTGAAAGGAAAAAAGAAGAAGTACACATTGGTGGTTGACAGGGCGATGTAAAGAAGAACAAAGGAAATGGAGAAGCCAAAGAACTTAGATGCATGACTTATGGACATGAACTAAAGGGGGCATTGCTGGAGGGAATGGGGTACTGGGTGGTGGGGATAAAAGAGGGAAAATTGGGACAACTGTAGTAGCAAAATAAATAAAATATAAATAAACAAATAAATAACAGATGTAAAGATGAAGTCGGGGTAGTAAAGGGAAACTTCCCAAATCTGGTGAATGAAATCCATATACAAGTTCAGGAAGCACGGAGAGTCCCAAACAAGCTAGGCCCAAAGAAGACCACACCAAGACACATCATAATTAAATGCCAAAGATTAAAGATAAAGAGAATATCTTAAAAGCAGCAAGAGAAAAGAAAACAGTTACCTACAAAGGAGTCCCTATAAGACTATAAACTGATTTCTAAAAACAAACAAACAAACAAAAACTTTGCAGGCAAGAAGGGACTGGCAAGAAATATTCAAAGTGATGAAAAGCAAAGACCTACAATCAAGATTGCTCTATCCAGCAAAACTATCAGTCAGAATGGAAGGGCAGATAAAGTGCTTCCCAGACAAGGTAAAGCTCAAGGAGTTCATCTCCACCAAACCCTTATTGTATGAAATGTTAAAGGGACTTACTTAAGAAAAATAAAATCAAAATTAAGAACATTAAAATGACAACAAACTCACAACTATCAACAACAGAACCTAAAAAATTAAAAGCAAAAGCAAACTAAGCAAACAAGAAGAACAGGATCAGAATTATAGGTATGGAGATCATTGGGAGCATTGTCAGCTGGGAAGAGGAAGGGGAAGAAATGGGGAAATAGTGCAGGGATTAGGAAACATAATTGATGGGTACAAGATAAATCGGAGGATGTTAAGAATAACATGCGAAAGAGTAAAATCAGGGAACATATGCATGGCCTGTGGTCATGAACTAAAAGGAGTGGGATTGCAGGGGGAAGTGGGGTCCTAGGTGGGAGGGGAGCAAAGGAAAAAGAAAATGGGACAACTGTAATAGCATAATCAATAAAATATACTTAAAATAACAAAAATATATATAAAAATAAAAAAGTAAAAGAATGAATGTAACTCTCTGCATGAGTTAATATTGGGATTTACGTGGCTCCAAATTTAAGATATCTAGTTATAGCTTTATTTTAATTACAAAATTCCTCAAAATCTCTTTCTAGGTCCTAAAACTCCAATAGAAGCCCAGTTCATTATTGCACAAATTAAAGAAAAAAGAAAAACCAACTTGGGTAAAACGCCCTGAAAATTGCCTACTACTCCATTAGCCTAGTGCAGCAATTTTCAACCTTTTTCATTTCACGGCACATATAAACTAATTACTAAAATTCTGCAGCACACCAAAAATGTACTACTGGGTTGTTGTAGTTTTTTTTTTTTTTTTTTTCCTGATTTGACAAAAATAGGTATGATTTTGATTTATTCATACTAAATAGTTATTGTTGTATTGGCTGTTGTCACTTTATTCTTTGACAATGTAAGGGACAAGAGGTCAGTACCCCTAATTAAACACTCCGTACATGTTTTTAAAATTTCTTGCTGCAGCACACCAGTTGAAAATTGCTGACCTAGTGCAGTAAAAGGCCAATATAACATATTGGTTTCTTCTGACAAGACTGTAGCCCCAGACACTGCATGACACATGAAACCATGTGCTAGGGGAGTCCCACCATATTTCAAATCTGGGAGGTCCACAACATGGATGGGATCATTCCCATATATGGATATGAGCTTACCCTTCAGCCTCTAATTTTCTAAACATAATTTGGTATACATGAGACCGGCCTTCAACTGCTGTAAATGAATGATTTTTAGGGAAGCTAAAACTAAAAGACTTTGAGCCATTTCAAATGCTTTCATACTTCTCTTGGCCTTTTCTCTTTTTTTAAACTGATTTGTTCCAGGCCCTTCTTTTATTGCTATAGGGCTGTGGCATCCAAAATTGATATTAACCATAAATTAACCAACTTGTTAATCTTACTGTACATGCAAGAAAATTTATATTAAAACAATAAGCCAATTAAATGCCAAATGGCTACAAGTTTCCCTACTCACAACATAAAATGTCCCAGGCTCCAAGGATTTTATTGATTCTGAAGCAAAGTACACCCTCCCCTTTACTAGAATTTGTCCCACAAATGGACTCCAGCTTTAACTCCCACCTGCCTCTATCATTTATATGTCAAAAATGCATTGCATAACACAACCTCAAAAAGGGATGGTGTAGCATTTCTGTGCAGTAAACATGTGGCCTGGTGCCCTCGGTATTTTCCAAGTTTTGCTTGAGGTAGGACTGTATTAATCAGCTTGGGTTGCCACAACAAAATATCACCACTAGGTGGTTTAAACAACAGTGGTGTATTCTCTTATGGTTCTGGAGGCTGGAAAGTACAAGATCAAGATGCCACTGATTTGGTTTCTGACTCTCATCCTGACTTGCAGCCAGCCTCCTTGTCACTGTGTCCTCATATTACAGAGAGAGAGTACAAGCAAGCTCTCTGGTGCCTCTTCTTACAAGAGCACAGATCCAACCACAAAGGCCCCACCTTCATGATGGCATCTAATCCTAATCACATCCCAAAGGCCCCATTTCTAAATATCATTGAGGGTATGGCTTTAATTTATGAGGGGGAGGGCACAAGTCAATCCCCAGGAAGGGCCATGATGAAGAGAGAAGTTGAATAGGGAGGAGTGTCCTGGCAGTTCCTAAAGAGCAAAACATGCCCAACCCTTAAAGCTCTCAACATCTTAATCTATGTTTCTTTGCCTATCACTAAAAAAACAAAGTGACTTATTTGCTGTAAATGCAAAATCCTAAATCGTTAAGGCAAAAGTATGCCTCTCTAAATCCTAGTTTTATAATATATTTCTTTGACTCATTAAGATTTGCAAATTTGCACATGGCAAAAATTAAGCCTCACAACTCAAAGATATAAATTATTATAATCATGTTCTATTCACATTGACAAAGTCTGTCTTCTTGTTTAGGCAGCTGTAGCTTTAAAACCTATTTAAAAAAATTAAAACCCCATTGAGAGGTTATCTCAAAACTCATATAGTCTCTCTAACATTTCTGAAACATGAGCTCCTCCAGGGAACCAGCAAAGCACAGCATCTCAGGAAGCCCTGTTCTTCATGCAGCATTTCTGCTACTATAGTTCAGAAAAAGTTTCAAAATTACTTATCATCAGGACACAAAAAAATTACTGGCCTACCAAAGTTCATAGAAATGTACATAATGAACTCATAATGCAGCCCACACCTAGCAGTTCCAGGGTTCTTCTAACCACAAATTAGATTAATTGAGCAATAGTTTTGCCTTTGGCTCTCAGGAAGAGATTACCATTCCTACTGTTTCCTTGGCTCAAATAAACAACCTATCTTTACCCCTCAAGGAATCGGAAAAAGAAGAACAAATAAAACCCAAAGTTAACAGAAGTAAAAATAAATAACAAAGATTAGAATAGGAATAAGTAAAATAGCAAACAAAAATAATAGAAAAGATCAATGGAATTAAGAGCTGGGTTTTTGAAAAGATAAACAAAATTGGCAAGCCTTTAGCTATACTCACCAGGAAAAGAAAGAACTAAATATAATCAATCAGAAATGAAAGAAATGTTACAACTGATACCATAGAAATACAAAAAAATCATGAGTACTATGAATGATTATACACCAACAAATTGAACAACCTGAAAGAAATTGATAAATTTCAACAATCATACAACTACCAAGACTGAATCATAAAGAAATAAAATATCTGAACAGATCAAGTACTAATAAGAAGATTAAATTTAGAAATCCAAAACTTCACAACAAAGAAAATCCAAGACCATATGGCTTCACTACAAACATTTAAAGAGAATTAATACCAATCCTCAAAACTTCTAAAAATTAAAGGAAAAAAGGAGAGAACAGTTCCAAATTCATTTTATGCAGCCAGCATTACCTTGATATCAAAACCAGACAAAGATGCCACAAGAAAAGAAAATTATAGGACATTATCTCTGATTAACAAGCATGCAAAAATCAACAAAATATTAGCAAACCAAACTCAATAGCTCATTAAAAGGATCATACATCATGGTTATGTGGGATTTACTCAAGGGATGAAAGGATAGTTCAATATCCATAAATCAATGTCATATACCATATTAACAAAAGGAAGGATAAAAATCATATGATCATTTTGGGGGGAAAGAAGGGGAAGGGTTTAGTCAAGGAACTAGTATGAATGACCCATTGACATGGACAATGAGATGGAGATTGACTATGGGAAAGGGGATGGGGTGGGTGGGTCAGGAAAGAGCAATGGGGAAAATGAAACAATTGTAATACAACAATAAATTAAAAATAAATTTTCAAAATAGACACTTTTCAAAATCATCTAATTTTCTATATTAAAAGACTTGAATATAAAAACTTATATGATCACTTTAATAGCATGTGATAAAATTCAACATTGATTGATGATAAAAATTCTCACCAAAATGGGTATAGAGGAAACATACTTCAACATAATACAGGTGATATATAATAAATCCAGAGTTAAACATCAGAGTCATAGTAAAAAATCTGAAAGCTTTTCCTATAAGGCAAGTCAAGGATGTCCACTCTCACCATTTTTATTCAACATCGTATTGGAAAAATTATCCATAGCAACCAGGCAAGAAAAAGAAATAAAATTGGAAAATAAAAAAGTCAAATTGTTGCTATTGGCAAATGACATGATATCATATCTAGAAAACCCTTAAGACTCTATCAAAGAACTGTTAGAAGTAATAAACTTGGTAAAGTTGCAGAATACAAAATCAATATATAAAAATCTGTGTTTTTATACACAAATAACAAATAAGCAGAAATAGAAATTAAGAAAACATTCCCACTTACAATTCCATCAAAAGAATAAAATACCTAGGTATAAATTAAACCAAGGAGGCAAAGACCTGTACACCAAAAACTATGAGACATTGATAAAAGAAACTGAAGAAGACACAAATAACTGGAAAGATATTCTATGCTCAAGAACTGGAATAAATAATTTTGTTAAGTGCCCATACTCTCCAAAGCAATCTATAGATCCAATGCAAACCCTATCACAATTTCAAAGGCATGTTTCACAAAAAAAACTTCTTTAATTTTTAAAAGATCCACCAAAGATTCAAATAGCCAAAGAAATTTTGAAAAAGAACAAAGCTAGAGGCATCCCACTACCTGGTTTCAAACTATATTACAAAGCTATTGCAATCAAAACAGTATGATTTGGTCATAAAAGCAGACACAAAGCTCAATGGACCATAATACAAAGACCACAAATAAAAACACATATATGGTCAATTAATTTGCAACAAAGGAACCAAGATTATAAAATGGAGAGTCTCTTCAATAAATTACATTGGACAGCCACATGCAAAAGAATGAACCTGGGCCATTATCTTACACTATGCAAAAAAAAATTAACTTAAAATGGATTAAAGACCTGAACATAAGACCTGAAAACCATAAAATTCCTAGAAGAAAACATAGGAAGTAAGGTTTTTGACATCAGTCTTGGTGATGATTTTTTTTTAAATTTGACATGAAATGCAAAATATAAACAAGTGGTACTACATCCCATTACAAAGCTGCACAGCCAAATAAAAAACCCTATAGATATGTTGATTGGCAATATGTATTATATGCATAATTTTTGTATAATAAATATATCACCAATATATATAATATATATATATCACCAACCAAATGAAAGGCAACCTACAGAACGGGAGAAAATACTTGTGAATCATATATCTGTTAAAGGGTTAATAGTCAAAGTGTATAAAGAACTCATACAACTTAGTAACAATAAAACAACTTATTGAATTTAAAAATGGTCAGTCTGAATAGGCATTTTTCCAAAGACATACAGATGGCCAACAGATTAAGAAAATGTGCTCAGTCATCAGGAAACTGCAAATCAAAACCACAATGAGCCATCACCTCACACCACTTAGAATGGCTATCATCAAAAATACAAAAACAAGTGTTGGTGAGGATCTGGAGAAAGGGAAAATCTCTGCACTGTTGCTGGGAAGGTAAATTGGTGCAGCCTCTATGGAAAACAGTATGGAGGTCCCTCAAAAAATTCAAAATAAAACTACAATATGATTCAGCAATTTGAGTTCTGGATATTTATCACCCCCCACCCCAAAGAAAATACTAACTTCAAAAGGTATATGCACTCCCAAGTTCACTGCAGCTTTAGTTACAATAGCCAAGGTATGGAAGCAACCTCAGTGGCCATGAATGAATGGATTTTTAAAAACATGATGTGTGGCCCTGGCTGGTAGCACAGTGGATAAGGCGCCGGCCTGCGAACCCAAAGGTCGCAGGTTCAATTCCCCAGCCAGGGCACATAACCAGGTTGCAAACCAGGTCTCCAGTCAGGTCTGTGGAAGGAGGCAGGTGAAAAGCAACATACATCAATGTGTGTATGATGATGTATGTAGCAATCATCAATTGACCACTGATGATGCTATTTCTCTTCCTCTCTGCCTCTCTCCCTTCCCCTCTTTCTAAAAATAATGAAATAAAATCTTTTTTAAAAAATAATAAATAAAAACATGATGTGTATATATGTTTATGTGTGTGTACACATAAACACATATACAATGGAATTATACAATGAATTATTATTCAGCCATAATAAAAGAGAAAGAAATCTTGCCATTTATAACAACATGAGTAGAGCTGAGGATATTATGCTACGTAAAATAAGTCAGAGAAAGACAAATACTGTATGATTTCACTTATATGTGGACTCTAAAACAACCACAGAGTTCATAGCTACACGGAACAGATTGGTGGTTGCCAGAGGTGGGGGTTGGAAGTGGGTGAAATGGGTGAAGGGGGTTAAAAGATCCAAACTTCCAATTATAAATTAAGTAAGTCCTGGGGGTGTATAATGTACAGCAAAGTGACTACAGTTAATAATACTGAATTGTATATTTAAAAGCTGTTCATAGGCTCTGGCTGGTGGCACAGTGGATAAAGTGCCAGCCTGCAAACCCAAAGGTCGCTGGTTCGATTCCCACCAGGGCACATAACCAGGTTGCAAGCCAGGTCTCCAGCCAGATCTGTGGCTGGAGGCAGGTGAAAGGCAACCACACATGGATGTCTCTTTCCCTCTCTGCCTCTATCCCTTCCCCTGTCTCTGAAAAATAATAAATAAAATCTTTTATAAATAAATAAATAAATAAATAAAAGCTGTTAATAGATCTTAAAAGTTCTCATTACAAACACAAATTTGTAACTATATATGGTGATGACTATTAAATAGTTTTATTGTGGTGATCATTTCACAACATGTACAAATATTAATCATGTTGTACACCTAAAATTAATGTGATAGTATATGTTCATTATATCTCAGTACAAAAATACATGGCTAGGGTAAGTAGAATACAATTCTGGAAGCCTGCATAGGTGGTTCAGGAAACTAGAAGGGAGGCCTTGGCTACAGGCTGGTGGAGATAATTTGGGCATGAAAGGAAGTCTTCCATGGGAAATAACACCTGAGCTGACCTTAAAGGAGAAGTAGGAATTAGCCATACCAAATAGAATATGTGGGTGGGAAAAGAGAGGATACAGGCTAGATATGAGATTTTATTATTTTTATTTATTGTATAGTCTCCTTTCAGAGCATTACACCTATTTATTATCTTTTTGTTCACTTAGAAATTGACCATTGATGATGCTCTTTCATGTTATTTTAAAGGTATGTCCCAGTTCCATAGACTGATTCTGCTTGTATGTGCGTATAAAGTCTTTTTAATAGGTAACACATTATACCACAAAACACTGAAAGATATAAGAGTATAGAGTGAAAACAAGTTCATCTGCTACCCAGTTCCCTTTCAGGGAGACAACCGCAGGTACTAGTTTTCTAAGACTTCTTCAAATTAACATTTCTGGGTCTTAATAAAAATGTTGGCTGTATCCACTTTCCACCTGCAACTTTTACATCTGAAAAGATGTTGGATGCTTCCAGGCTCCAGATGCTCACAGGGTTTCTAAACACTAATTAGTACCAGCAAAGTGTATCCCAGTGTCCTAGGACAAATCTCTTCTCTCACAGCTTCTGTATAAAGAGCTAACTTCAGACCAGACCGGCTGGGGCTAGTTCAGAGGAAAAGCTGAACTGGGAGACATGGTCACTTTCTTCAATTTTGTAAAGGACTCCAGTGGAGAAGAGAGGTTAGAGTTGGTCCCTATGCTGTCAACTGGGGAATCTGAGTGGATGGGGGGAAGTGGTGGGGCCTCATGAAGGTGGGCTGTCCTAACTATCAGAGCTGCCTAAGGGATGGAATCAATCCCTGGTGGTCTGAATCCATGGTAATTTAAGAAAGGGCCATGCACAAGGAAGGTATAGACTATGACAAGATCAATGCTTCTGTCCTCTAATTTTAGCTGGCATAAAAGTGAGTTTTTAAATGATTAAATGGTTTCATGTTTCCTAGAAAATATATATAGCTAATAACAATAGCTAGCATTTTGTGAGCACTTACTATTACTAGGATGAACTATTTTTCATTCTTTCTTTTCACTTAATCCTCACAAAAACTTAACAGACTACAATTACCCCCATCTTGCACTTGGGGAAATAGAGACGCAGAGTTGGAGAGGCTTGCTCTAGGTTACTACCAGTTTCAGGTGGAGCTAGGATTTGAAACCCAGACAGTCTGTCTCCACAGTCCAAGCAGCAACATTATAAAATCCAGATATTATGTTTAGGATGAAGCTAAGCCCAACATAGGATCTAATCTATATTTTAAAATATTAAGTAATTAAGAGTGCAAGTAATTTTCAGATATGGCAAAAATCCTGTATAGCACTGAAATCACTATGTTTGAAATAGACCTGTCTAGATGTTTTAATAAGGTCCCTTCCAAGCCATCTTCTAGGAATATGCTATAAACACCATGAGCTCCTATAATTTAGGCCATTCTGTGGTTACACAGTACAAATCACTAGAAATGACGCTACGTGGCCAAAAAAAAAGGATGTTTCAAGGGACAATACTATGTTTTATAATGCCATAAAAAGCTGCTACATCGCATAGAAACTTCCTTGCTAAGTTCTCCAAAACAGGCACTGGAATGCAGGTATGGACAAATATAGCCAAGACCCTAACTGATATCATTGGTGGACCCCTGGCATCATAAATGCCCTGCCCCACCCTCTTCCACCCCCTCCAATGGACTGCATATGCCTTCTCACACTCAAATCCCATGTAAGAGCAGAAAACACAAACATGCACAAAAGGAAGGGCTTTAGTGGAGCCATGCAGTGCTTCATTTTGCCACACCTTAGGGCTCATCCTTACTGCTGCTGGCTGTTTATTATGGAAACACCTAGAACCACAAGTCGGAGCATCTTAGAGTATGATGTTTTTCCCATGTCTCCTCAGCAACAGCTACCCTCTCTCCAAGAGAAAAAATCACTTACCATTTCTTTTGAAATGCAAACCCCAGCATGCAGCATAAAGCACTCTTCTATGTTTAATAAAATTGTTTGTAATAAATACTGTAAATCAACTGAGGGAAAACATGGAAGCTTCAAACACAAAAGACACCTATGCTCAGTGTGCATGGCAGCTTCATTGCAATGCCAGGTGCCTACAACAGAGTAATTATCTAATAACTAGGCAGCTCACCCAAATTTCCGATGGCTTTGCTATAATTAGAAAATCAGAAATAATGAACATGTACCTACAAGCCTGGTACTGACACAGAAGAGAAAATGCTACTATGCAAAGGAGCTGAAGTACTCTGGGGTAGACAAAGCATGTCTTCATTCAAGTGAGTCCCTAATTGCTGCTGACTTAAAAAAATAACCCTTGAACGGAATGCCACCAGCATGAGACCCTTTCTTTCTGTTCTGAAACCTGCCACATAGAACAGGAGGCATGTGAAGAGCTATCCCTCCTGGGATGAGTCAAAAACAAGGGAACAATGAGCATGTCACCTCCGTCATCACAAAGAATTTTTAAAAATTAAAAGAAATAGATTATATGAAGCACCCTCAGTAAATGCCAATTACTTCCAAGTAAATTCTTGGTTATCAAACTTCACTAATAATTACATGTTTTCTTGGAGAGGGGATGAGTTAACTTATGATTTTATTTCTTTTTCTTTCATTAATCTTCCCAAATTATGTGATTTGTCCCTTACGCTCTGCCCTAGACATCGACAGTGCAATTTTAAATGTAAAGGATGAAACCCAAAGGTCGATTGTAATATCTCAAGGGACCAATTTTCTCTTGAATGGCCTGCATCCCCAATAAGATGCCAGGAGGAAAATCAGATAAATGGGTTTTCTTCATTTGATATATTCTCATTCTGTATTAAACATGACTCTTCCTTTCTCTCTACTCTGTCTTACTTAAAACATTTTCATTAGTGTTTCAACATTCATTTTCAATCTACTTACAAAACAGTTATTTACTAAAACTCTAAGTCCCAAATGTCATGCAAGGTACCAGGGGAAATAGATCTAGAAGGACTCAATCCATTAAGAACACCGACTAATATACAATGGTCAACAGAACAAATCAATAATGTCAATAGCGTAATGGACAGTATTTGACAGTATCACAGGATTAATTCCTTCTGCCATGGAACACAGATAGGAGTGATAAGAAAAGGTTTTGCAAAAGAGCAACATTGGAGCTGCATTCTGATAGGGAAGAGAGATAGAAATAGTGTTTGGGACAGGGAGAAAGGCATGAAGAAAAGTACAGGCCCAAGTTAAATATCTGATATTCCCTTGAGAAATGGCAAAGTGAGAATATACATAATAGAATTAAGGACATGCTAAATCCATGGTACCCTTAGAACATGCAGGTGGGGAAGCCCGATGAGGAGGAACTGTGGGGTAGGGAGAGACGGTGAGAAGAGGAAATTACTGTCCAGATGCTAGCTAAGGCCAAACAAAATGAGGAGATTCCCAGAGAGGGAGTGGCATGAGAGAAGAAGCCCTGGGAGACCTTGGGGACCCTCCTTCACACATCTTCATTTTCCTTCCTGGGCTCAATCCCATTGCAGAGCTTCATAGGTGGCCCTTGGGCTAGAATGCTCCTCCCCTTCCTATCGCCCAACATTATTCAGGCTTCAGACCTCCATTTAAATCCTCTTCTTCACAGGGTCTACCCTGAACTCACTTCCTCTGTGTTCTATAGTTTTACTCATAAGGCATACAAAAATTGAAATTACGCAGTGATGTAGGTAATTTGTTTAATGCCAGTTCCCCACTAGACTGCCTACTTTGTCCTCCAGCTCCAGCACAAGGTTTGCCACAAAGCACTCTCAATAACATGTCCTGAGTATATGAGGAAGGAGCTGTTGTTAGAGAGACTGGAGGTGAGTCAGGAATTAGTAGCATCAAGAGGGCCAAAAGGACTAAGTGTATCAGGAAAACTGTGGTCAATAATGAGGAAGCTGCCCAGAGAAGAAGCACAAGTAAAACACCGAAGAGGCCTGTTCCAAGAACCCTAATGGAGATGATTAAACTTCCTAAGGCAGTAATTCCATCATGTCAACTACATAAATCAACCCCTTCAACAATAGCTTATTTATTGCCTATTGAATTACAGCCAAACTCCTCAATAGGACCCCAGGGTTGTCCTCAACCTTAACCCCATCTGATCTCCCTCTCAAACCCGTATGTTGGCCACCACACCAAACCTACACACATGTCAAAGCCAAAGGAGAATACTAGTCCCCAACCATGGTGACCACTCATCTAAAGTGCTCAGGCAGTTTCGGACCATATCACTTATAAACTTCATATACTTTTAAATTTGTGTGCACATTACTTACTCCTTTAATTCATCAGTAAGTTCCTTGAGAGCAGAAAAATCGCTTATGTACTTACGTCTATCTACTCAAAGGTGCTGCAGTAATGATTTACACACAGGCAACACTCACCTGTCTTTGGAATTCTCATACTTAGCCAAATCTGAGTTCCTGATCTGCCCCTCCCATGTTCTGCCCCATCTCAGCCAAAAGGAATCTTCAAACCCTTCTCAGTCCATTCATTTCTCATGCCTCATATCTAATCCATCAGCAAGTCCTGTGGACCCAACCAGAAAAACAATGAATCCAACCACTTCTCACCACCTCCACCACCACCACCAATCCAACTCAAACTTCTGTGATCTCCCACCAGCATTACTGCAACCACCTTCAAACTGGTATCCCTGGGAGTTCTACAGCCTCTCTTGTCCACAAAGCCCCAGATGTGAGCCTTTCAACATTAAGTTGGATGATAGCACCTCTGCTTAAAACCCTCCAAACTCCTCCCATCTCCTACAGTAAAGCTGCAGTCCTAACAATGTTCTCCAAGGCTCTTTCCAACCACACCACACCCAACCCAGTCACTGTGCTCTGGATGCATCAGCCTCCTTGTGTTCCGTTTCCATGTCAGGGCTGCTAGACTTGCCCATTCCCTTTGTCTGGAATGCTCTTCCCCAACAGATCTGCAAGCTTTTACTCCTCACCACCTTCAGGCGGCCCTTCGAGGCGCTCCCTAATGACCTTATTCAAAATATCAACCTGTCCTATCGCATCCTATCTTCCCTTATCATCCTTGACACTGTCTAATATACATATATTTTACTGATTTTCTTTTATATTGGTCTGGTTTGTCCACTGCTATGTTATATCCCAAGTGCCCAAAATATTGCCTGGGGCCAATAATGGATTCAGTATATACTGATTGAATGTAATATGAGATATTTATCTACTCTCTGAAATATAGTATTTAATATTCTTTAAGGTTGATCCATGCATGTGCACTATAAACACTTCTGCTAATAAAACCAGGACCATCCCGAGCCAAAGATGAATAAAGGGGATAAAGACCTGTGTACCCCTAAATTTGACTCAAACCTACACCTGGTTGCACATTTTGCTGCTTCTCTCAAACAAGCATACATCCTGGATCAGGGGCTCATCAGTCCTCTAACCTTGGGAAAGACACTGTTTCTGGGTTTCGATTTCCTCTTCTGGAGAGCACTTAATGCCCTCTCCCCCACCCCCAACATAGGACATAAAATAAGGCAACAGAGGTAGAAAGATGGTGACAGAGTAGAGAGCAGTGCTGACGGCATTCTCCAGTGCCAGAGTAGCTGGAGGATAGAGTAGGGAGCATGAGACATCTGCAGGTCCCTGTGAATTGGAGCGGTCAGCATCTGGACTGAGGGGTGCACAGCCCAGAGGCTACAGAGACCTACAGAAGAGCAAGTAAGATGGTTTCAAACCAGATGGCAGGCCGAGGTCTGCTCTGGGCAGCGGAAGCTCTGCCCAGAGGGGTGTCTCTAACTGAAGACAGCTTCAGCCTCCCTGATAACTAGAAATCTGAGCAGTGAAGTGTGGGCAGTGAGGGCAAACTCCAGAGGGAATGAGGAATTGAACTCCTGCAGGGAAGGGACTGCTGAGAGCCTCGCTCCAGGAGGCTGAGAGAGAGGAAGCACCTCCTGGGGCCAGACTCCGAGGAGAGACCAGTGGGGAGCCCGTGCAGGGAGCAGAAAGTGCACCAGCTGGAGCGGTGAGAGGGCTGAAAGTTGTGCCACTGCGCCACCTGCGGGGAGGGCAGCTCAGAGCCCCAGCAAAGGGGGAGGCCCAACCCCGCACAACCGCACTCAAAACTGTGCGCCAGGAACTTGCAGCTGGTGCAACTGGCATGCCCATTGCAGGCTTCAAAAGCCTCCTAGAGAAGTTGGAAGGGGAGGCATACAGTTCCCCGATGGACTGGGCTGCAGACACCCTGGGGAGCCAGGCACACATCACAGTGGGGGCAATGAAAAACTCCTCAAAGAGCTGGACTGCCTGCAGGGCTGGCCTTCCTCTGCAGGTGTGCCAAGCCCCAAGGGAGCCAGGTGCACATCGCAGAAGTAACAGTGAAAACCTCCCCTGAGAGCTGGACTGTGCAGGCCTGGCCTTCCCTGGCAAACTGCACTGCAGACCCCCTGGGAATCCAGGCACACTCAGCAGAGCTGGAAGTGAAAACCTCCTCAAAGAGTTAGACTGGCCCTGGCTGGTAGCACAGTGGATAAGGTGCCGGCCTGTGAACCCAAAGGTTGCAGGTACGATTCCCCAGCCAGGGAACATAACCTGGTTGCAAACCAGGTCTCCAGTCAGGTCTGTGGCTGGAGGCAGGTGAAATGCAACCATACATTGATGTCTCTCTCCCTCTCTGTCTCTCTCCCTTCCCCTCTTTTTAAAAAAATAATGAAATAATATCTTTTAAAAAATTGTTTAAAAAAAAAAAAGGAGACTGGGTGGAGGGGGTACCTTCACCAGCAGGCAACCAGGGGGTCCCCCGGGGAGCCAGGTACCGTTTTCAGACAGGGGCTACCTCCTCTGGGAGCTAGGGGGTAGAACCAGCCATCACAGGAGCCAGCAAGGTTGTAGGCCACCCCGCTTTGGAGCCAGGTGCCCCTCCCAGGCAGAAACTTCCACGAGGAGCTGGAGGGAGAAGAGCACCACATAAGCGCCCTGCAGGTCTTCACACAGAACTAGAGAGAGAAGGGAGGGCGCCAAAACACCAGCAGCACAGAAACCCAGCTAGGCTATTGGAGGCTCAGCCTACCTGGGGACTGGTACTCAGAATCAGCCCTGATTGTGACAGCCATAGGCCCTGCCACTCCAACACCACACAGCTTAACTGTAGACTGCAGAGACGATCAAGAAAAAGAGGCAGCCTCAGGAAATGGATCGCTGCTAATCTCAAGCACCTGAGTTACACCGAGAGCTACATGAACTATTAATCCCTAACATATCCTTTTCAAAAGTTACTTCCTATCCTCACAATTAGTGCACTTTAAGTAAATACTGTTTATATCATAGTGTATTCCAACTCACATATTTTTACTCCTCCCTTATCTCAATCCACCTAAATACCCAAGACCCTCCTCCTACTCTTGATTTAAAGTCTACTCACTCTCCTGCTACAACTCATTCCCAGTCCTCAATCTAAGTATTTCTCCTCTCCCTAGCCACTTAAACCCTTTCTTTCCTTTCCTTCCTCTCTCTCTCTCTCTCTCTCTCTCTCTCTCTCTCTCTTTCTCTCTCTCTCTCTCTCTCTCTCCCTCTCTCTCTCTCTCTCTCTTTTTTTTTTTTGTGGGTGCTCTACGAGGGACTACACATTCTTTTTTTCTGCTAAAAGCACACAGGTCCTAGCTTCACCTGGACCAATTAGGGCTCATAAGGATGGACAGGGAGGTAGATGCAGCAACTATATATATAGGCTTATACTGTTCACTTGTACTTGAGGCTTTCTGATTCTCCCTCTCCTCATTTCTATAGAAGAGATACGTTGGCTTTCCCTCTCCTATCCGCGCTATCTTTGCTAATTTTGCACCCTTCAAAATTATCTATACTTTAGTCAACTTAATAATTTTTCCCCTCATATAACAGTCTTATTATATCTACATCACTATTAAGACTGGCTCAGTTGCAGCTGAGAATGTGATTAAAAGTGGGGGTTACCTTGGAGGGTATGGGTATATAGCTAGGTTCATAGGCAGTTGAAAGGGGGATTAAAGGAGAAATGTATCTCTGACGGTGTAGTTACTTTGCCTGGACTGGTGGTAATGTTTTAAGAGCAGCTCAAAAACAGTGTATGAGACAGGATAGAAGGAGTGTCTCTTAATCAGCCAACTGGAGGGAAAGGAGCAACACATACAACAAATCCAAAATACAACCAGACAGCCCAGGTTAATGCCAAAAAGGCCACCCCAAAGGCAACAAGTGGAAGAAATCTAGGAGACTGCAACACTGAACTCCACAAATATCCTAATACAAAAGGGTGCTCCACAAAGGCAAGGAATCAAAGCAGATTAGTCCAAGACAAAAACAAGCAACAACAGACACCCAAAATGGGGGAAAAAAAGAATCAGTCCATCACCAAAAAGAAAGGAGAAATCCCCAGAAAAATCACTAACTGAAACAGAGGCAAACAAACTATCAAATATGGAATTCAAAATAATGATGATATACAGAATCTCAATGAGCTCAGCCAGCTCAAAGAAAACTATAAACAACTCCAGGGGAACTACAAAGAACTCCAGGGAAGGTACAAGGAACTTACTGAGAGCTACACCAGCATTAAAAAGGACTTAGAAACTATCAGTAAGAACCAGGAGGAAATGAAGAATACAATTTCTGAATTGGAGAATACAGTAGAAGGAATCAACGGGAGGCTAGAGGAAGCAGAGGACTGGATCAGCAAGTTGGAGGACAATATAGAAAAATATTCCAAGACCATGCAACAAAGTGAAAAAAGGCTGAACAAGAATGAAAAGGTTTTAAGAGAGCTGCAGGACAACATAATATGCAATAATATACATATCATAGGGATATGAGAAGGAGAAGGGAAACAAGAAATGGAAAACCTGCTCAAAAAAAGTAATGATAGAAAACGTCCCTAAAATGAGTGAAAATGTTACTCAATTTAGGAGGCACAGAGGGTCCCAATGAAGATCAACCCAAACAGACCCACTCCAAGACACATTATAATGCAAATGGCAAATTTCAGAGACAAAGAGAGAATCCTAAAAGCATCAAGGGAGACACAGCAAATAACATATAAAGGGACTCCAAATAAGGCTATCAAGTGATTATTCAACAGAAACAATACAAGCCAGAAGGGAACGGCAAAAAGTATTCCGAGTAATGGGAAACAAAAGCCTGCAACTAAGAATACTCTACCCAGCAAGGCTCTCATGCAAAATACAAGGAGAAATAAGGAGTTTCCCAGACAAAAGAAGACTGAAAGAATGCATCTCTACCAAACCAGCATTGCCAAAAAAATATAAAGGGTCTGCTTAAAAAAAAAAAAAAAAAAAAAAAAAAAATTAAGAAACAGAGGGACACAAAGAGGAACATAGGTGCAAAGGGGAGAAATGGCAATAAATATCAATCAATAATAACCTTAAATGTGCCAATCAAAAGACATAGGGTATCCATTCAGACAGCTGAATGGATAAGACAACATGACCCACATATATGCTGTCTTCAAGAGACCCACCTCAGAACAAAAGACCGACACAGATTGAAAGTGAAGGGATGGAAAAATATATATCAAGCAAATGGACATGAAAAAAAAGCTGGAGTAGCAATACTGATTTCAGACAAAATAGATTTATGATGAAGGCCATAAAAAGAGACAAAGAAGGACATTTCATAATACTTAAGGGAACAATCCATCAAGAAGAAATAACTCTGGTAAACATATGCACCCAACGTGGCAGCTCCCAAGTATATAAGGAAAATCTTGGAGGACTTCAAGAAAAATATAGACAGCAACACACTAATAGTAGGGGATTTTAATACCCCACTATCAACAATAGACAGATCTTCCAAACAAAAAAAACACCAAGGATGTTGTGGCATTCAACAACACTCTAGAGGAAATGGACCTAACTGATATATACAGAACCTTTCACCCCAAAGAAACAAAATACACATTCTTTTCAAATGCACATGGAACATTCTCTAAGATATACCACATGGTAGGTCACAAGACAAGCCTCCATAAATACAGGAAGACTGAAATCATACCAAGCATTTTCTCAGATCACAATGGCTTGAAACTAGAAACCAATCTCAAGGGAAAAAACCAAAAACACTATAACTGAAGGAGACTGAAAAACATGCTTTTAAGCAATGAATGGGTTAACAATGAGATCAAAGATGAAATCAAAAAGTTTCAGGGAAAATTGACAATGAATACACAACAGTCCAAAACCTATGGAACACAGCAAAAGCAGTCCTCAGAGGGAAATTTGTAGTAATACAGACCTACCTAAAAAGGTCAGAAGAAGTTTTACAAACAACCTAACCATAAAGCTGCAAGAACTAGAGCAGCAACAACAAACAAAGCCCAGAGAAAGTTGAAGAAAGGAAATCATCAAGATCAAGCAGAATTAAATAACAGAGAGTCAAACTATAATTCGATGAATCAACAAGTCCAGGAGCTGGTTCATTTAAAAAAATAAACAAAAATTTACAAGCTTTTAACCAGACTCATCAAGAAAAAAAGAGAGGACCGAAATAAACAGAATCAGAACTAACATAGGAGAAATCACAGCTGATACTTCAGAAATACAAAGGATTGTAATAAATAACTACAAACAACTATATGACAAGAAATAGGATAACCTGGGTGAACTGGACACATTTCTGGAAATGGATAATCTACCAAAACTGAATCCAGAAGAAGCAGAAAGCCTGAATAGGCCAATAACAACTAGTGAAATGGAAGAAGTTATCAAAAATCTCCCAAAGCACAAGAGCCCCAGACCAGAAGGCTACACAGGTGAATTCCACCAAACACTTAGAGAAGAACTAACTCCTATCCTTCTCAACCTATTCCAAAAAATCCAAGAATAAGGAAGACTCTCAAACTCTTTCTATGAGGCCAATATTATTCTAATCCCAAAACCAGGTCAAGACACAAATAAGAAAGAAAACTATAGGCCAATATCTCTGATGAACATAGATGCTAAGATTCTCAACAAAATATTGGCCAATTGGACCCAGCAATACATTAAAAAAATCATACACCCTGATCAAGTGGGTTTCATCCCAGGGATGCAAGGATGGTACAACATTCCCAAATCAATAAATGTAATACACCACATCAACAAAATGAAAGACAAAACCCATGTGATCATATCAATAGATGCTGAAAAAGCATGTGATAAAGTACAGCATCCATTTATGATAAAAATAACTCAGCAAAATGGGAAAGCATACCTCAACATAATAAAGGCCATATATGAGAAACCTGAAACCAACATCGTACTCAATGGGCAAAAATGAAAAGCTTTCAAGAACCTAGTATAAAGGAACCATGGACATGGACAACAGGTGGGATTGACTTTGTGGGGAATGGGTGGGTGGGGAGGGGGACAGAGGGGAGCAAAAAGGAGATGGAAGTAATACAACAAAAATAAAATTTTTAAAAAATACCAATGACATACTTCATAGAAGTAGGAAAAAATACTTCAAAAATTTATATGGAGACAAAAACACCCACAAATAGCCACAGCAATCTTGAGAAAGAAGAACAAGGTAGGAGGAATCACATCACCAAACACAAAACTATACTACAAAGCTACTGTCATCAAAACAGTCTGATACTGGCTTAAGAATAGACATATAGATCAATGGATCAAAATAGAGAGCCCAGAAGGCCCTGGCTGGTAGCACAGTGGCTAAGGCGCCGGCCTGCGAACCCAAAGGTCGCAGGTTCGATTCCCCAGCCAGGGCACATAACAAGGTTGCAAACCAGGTCTCCAATCAGGTCTGTGGCTGGAGGCAGGTGAAAAGCAACCATACATTGATGTCTCTCTCCCTCTCTGCCTCTCTCCCTTCCCCTCTTTCTAAAAATAATGAAATAAAATCTTAAAAAAAA
>PVIW01006561.1:0-76025 GCA_004026585.1 Noctilio leporinus
TTTTTTTTTTTTTTTTTTTTTTTTTTAAGATTTTATTCATTATTTTTAGAGAGAGAGAAGGGAAGGGAGGGAGGAAGAGAAGGAGAGAAACATCAATGTATGGTTGCCTTTCACCTGCCTCCAGCTAAGGACCTGGCTGGAGACCTGGCTTAGCAACCTGGTTATGTGCCCTGGCTGGGGAATTGAACCAGTGACCTCTGGGTTTGCAGGCTGGTGCTTTGTCCATTGTGCCACCAGCCAGGGCCTGAGTAGCTCTTCACACGGCAATGATTCCTCTCATTCCTCCACCTTGCTACTGCGATATGCTTCTCCAAGGATTTATTCTCAAAATGACTCTATTAAAAAATGCACAAGGAGTGAAGCAGTTTGCTATTAGAGTGATGGGATTCTTTATGCTCTGTTTGTGAAGTGATTGGTGTTCACTTCCAGTTATCTTTATGCTTTGGCTTCAATTTAGCATTAGTAGGTGTCTGCCTCTCTATGGACAAAATTTGATGATTTTAAAAGGTGTAAGGAATAGTCATGAAGTTATATCCTTTTGCTCCAACTACAAACCTGAGCTGGTGCTGGGAACCCAAAAACGAGTATACATGATTTCAAACATTAGGTTGATCACAAACTCTTTTGGGATTTAGATAATTTGTATTCTGGAAGGCAGATAAGTATAATTACATTAGGAATCTTGAGATTTTGGCTGTCATTTCAGCTATGCTCTGTGACTTTGAGAAAATCATTTAGATGATTTGAATCAGAGGTTTGTTATCTGAGCTAACTGAACTGGCAGACCAGTGTGAGTGATGCCTGCAGAAATTTTACAGTATGGCAGCCCTACATCATATTGTTCTTCTATCATTCAAAAATTATTCTTTTAATGGGTCATAGAGAAGATCCCAGGTGCAATTTCTATGATAGTGCTCAGCTGAGTGTGTGCATACACAGACATATCTACGATATTGGAATTATTTTGGGAATGATTATAGCAGGGGATAATTTTTGAAATACAGCAGGCCTTCAAATGTCATTTCATTCAACCTCATGTTATTATAACACTGGTGAGAAAAAACATCAATTGCAGGAAGGTCCACTGTCTATTATGGAGTTTGCATATCCTCCTCACACCTGTGTAGGTATCCTCTGGGTTCACCAGCTTCCTCTTGCATCACAAAGTCATGCACTGAAGTGAGCTGGCGTGTCTGAACTGTTCCAGCCTGAGTATGGGCGTGGCTGTGGGCGCATGTGTCCCGTGATGAAATGGCTCCTGTATGTGTGTGTGTTGTGGCGGGATGCCCTGCACCCTGAGTTGTCAGGATAGGTTCTGGTCATATGTGACCCTGAGTGGATGGGAAAGAATCACATTACTTGTTTTTATTCATCTTTCTTGCATGGGTGTATAGCTCGCACTTATTTCAATGTTTAATGCTAGAAATGTTAGGGGTGTTTGTTTACAAGTTTGATGATGCTTTTGTGACCAGAAATATGCTAAAGGAATTTAATTTTATTTGTGTGAATTAGCCTGTGGTAAATTCTGTTTCATTACAGATTGTTTCACTTAAAGTTATAGTTTTCAAGAACCTACCAACAACATGACTGAGGACCTACTGTAGTTTGTGGAAATGAAAATGAAACTAAAAATTATAGAGTGAGAAAACATTTTAGCACAGAGTTAAAAACATATATACCTGTTTTTGGTCTCCCTGTACCTCAATTAGCTATGATGTTTTTTAAAGTACAGATTTATGGGCCTCACCACAGACATTCTAATAAACACTCCTTTGATAGGGGGCCCAGGAATCTTAATTTTTAACAGTATCTGATGGTTATTTTACACATGAGTGTTTGAGAATTACTCATCCAATCCAAACCCTGCATTTTATAGATGAAAAAACCTAGGCTCAGAGGTGATAATATACATTATTGAATAAAACTGTCAAAATGATGCAAATAGCTAGTATAGGAATTCCAATTGAACTAGTAATATCATTTATTCATTCCTTTAACAAAAATTTGTTGAATATTTACTCAGGTATGTAGATCAAGTTAATACTTAAAATATTTCTATATTATAAGAACTCAGAAGTTATATTTACTTCTCAGGAGATTGAAGCTAAATACTTTAAATAGCATGGTTATGTCTGAACCCTAGTAAACTGGTGGTCTTAATTCTAAATTCTGTGCCCCTTAACCCAAACTTGTGCTTTCTCCAAGGCAGAAAGACAGCAGAACTTGCTATGTGTTTATAACATAGCAAGAACTGTTGTTACGCCCTAATTATAGTACATACAATTATTAGTTGATCTTTTCTTTTCTTTTCTTTTTTTTTAATTTTCTTTTTAAAGATTTTATTTATTATTTTTAGAGAGAGGGGAAGGGAGAGAGGCAGAGAGGGAGAGAGACATCAATGTATGGTTGCCTTTCACCTGCCTCCAGCTACGGACCTAGCTGGAGACCTTGCTTGCAACCTGATTATGTCGCCCTGGCTGGGAATCAAACCAGCCAACTTTGGGTTCACAGGCCAGTGGTTAGTTGATCTTCTCTAAAAAACAATTATGCACACACACACACACACACACACACACAATAGGAAACTGATACTCAGAAGTGTGAATGAAAAGATCAAGATCATAAAAGCCCAGGCATTCAACTCCCAGCCTTTGAAAAATAATTTTTTAAAAAGATTTTATTCATTATTTTAAGAGAAAAGTGCAAGGGAGGAAGGAAGAAAGGGAGAGAAGCATCAATGTATGGTTGCCTTTCACCTGCCTCCAGCTGTGGATCTGGCTAGAGACCTGGCTTGCAACGCGGTTACGTGCTCTGGTTGGGAATCAAACCAACATCTTTTGGGTTCGTAGGCCGGCGCCTTATCCACTGGGCCACCAGCCAGGGCTGGAAAATAATTTAAAATGTTTTTTAAACTTGAAGACTATGACTAGCTACTTGAAACTTCTACAGGTTTGAATATAAGGATCTAGATCTTCTGAAAGAGCATCAACTCCAACAAAACTCAGCTCCTGACTCCAGAATTGCATGTGTTACTGATGAATGCCCAAGCCCAGCCTTGTGGTGCTGGAAGGCCCTCCAGCCTGTCAGCTGAGTTTTCAATGGCTGTGTGTTTCAATTAAGCATGAGGTGAAGAGAAAGCGAAGGTAGTTATTTCCCCATATTTCAGTTTGCTGCTGAGGAATACTGTCAGCTGGGACCATACGTTATGCTAATGTTACAGCAGCATTGTCTTTGCATTCCAATGGGAACCACTTTTGTTCTCTCAAAATGCACCTCACTAAAATCTGGAACTACCTGGTTTACATATTCACTGCCACTGCTGGCTTCCTCAGGGACCATTTCAAAGTACTAGAAGATGGTAAGCAAATTAGTTATTGGGTTTTGATGAACTGAGGTCAACCGAACATCTGTTTTCTTCAACTTTGCTATCCCCTTTACTTCTGAAGTGTCTGCTTGTCTTGTGATTCATTCTGTCATCAACAGGTATCTTCTATGGCCTGGAGCCTCTTGTCTTTCCTGTCATTCTTCTTTCAAGTTGTTTTCTTGCCACAGGCTGCCTGGAAACTATTACTGACTAAATAGCCAATGAAAATTCCTCAACTTCTGCTGTGCTCAAACTGTACAAATGCCATCTGTCTTTAGGGAAATGAGCAATGGTATTTGACAGAATGGGTATCATCTGGGAAAAGGAGGACAAAATCTTTGGTCACCCATTTCCATACTAAGTAACCCTAAGGCAATGTATTCATTGGTTAAATCTTTCATAGAACTGAACTAAGTTACTGAAAAAGTAACTTATTTTTGAAATATATGTTCTTTTAGAACCAGGGAACTGAGAAGAATCTATTATCTCCCCCCGAAGTCACCAGCTTTAGTTAGAATGTAAATTCCCACTGGCCAATGGCTGTTCACATGTGTTCACGTGGGGGTAGATAAAACTGGGTTGCTATTGCAATGCAATAGAAGCAACTTCAAGTCCAAGAGTAAGTGTAACTGCAGTCCTGAAGGAGAACCAAAGTCAAAGGAGAGATATCAGGTATGTCAGGTTCAAGAGCTAAGGGTAGAAATACACACACACACACCAGGAGCAGCAATGTAAATTAGACTGGTAAATGAAGTGCCTTTTTGCACCCATTCTTTGATTCTCTCTTTTCAACACCTCTACCTTGCTCCATGGAATCATCATCATTTTCTTCCAGTTCCACTGTGGGCTATGTCTCAAATACCACTGATTTCTTCCAGCTGACCTATAATGCCTGTCAACCTAAGCCATAAAAGGCTATCACATGAATCGTAACTTGTCCAGCCTCTGCTGTTAATTGAATCATCTCAATACATGGTCTATACACAACACTTAAAGTCACGTATTTAGAAAGTAACACAGATTGTTTTGTGATTCTGCTTGACTTTTTTCAATAGTTTTATGGCTTGTGAGGTCCAGAATAATTCACTACAATCTTCCTTCTCACCTTTGTTTCATACTTTTGTGTCTCATTTTCCCACTTCATTATACTTGAGCCACCTGTTCTTTCCTTTCCTCATCCACGACCTTCCCAACAGTGTCTTTGCACTTGCTCATTATTTTGCAGTTCTTTTGCCAGCTCTTCAAATGACTGACATTAGCAGTCTTCAGCTCTCTGATCAAATATGAGCTCCTCAAAGGGCCGTCTCTGACTGGCCTTTCATAGTTAAGCTCCTAACACTGACATTATTAAGTGATGTCTATCATGTCACTTAAGTTACTTCCTTATACCACTTATCTCAGCCTTCAATGTGATGGATTCTATGGACTGGCCCACTCAGCCTCCCTTTGGGTTGCTGTCCTATTCACAGACACTGGTGAACTAACAGCTACACTCCCTAGACACCTTTGCAATAGTGTTCTAGATTAAACTAAATAGTGGGTGACATTATCTTCTTGCTGTTTTTGTTGACAACCGAGGTAGTAGAGATGGAAATGCCTTGACAATATTGAGAAGACCGAACTTTGTGTTTCAGTATGCATTCTATAATTTGATGAGCATCAGAGGCAATGCTGATACAGAGCCAGTTTTTTTAGTGCAGTTGAGCAACAGTAAAGTGCTGCTGAACATAAGAACATTAGTGGCAGGCCTCTGATTTTCATTTATTTAGTGTTTTGACCTATTTCATATTGCATTTCTCTATTGTCAGTTTCATTTTTTAAAAGATTTTTATTAATTTTAGAGGGAGGAGAAAAGAGGGAGGCAAAGAGGGAGAGAGACATCAATGTATGGTTGCCTTTCACCTGCCTTCAGCTACGGACCTGGCTGGAGACCTGGTTTGCAACCTGGTCATGTGCCCTGGCTGGGAATTAAACAAGCGACCCTTGAGTTCACAGGCCAGCACCTATCCACTGAGCCACCAGCCAGGGCTTAAGTCTCAGTTTCATACTTCTTCTGTATAAAGTACCTAGAGTGTTTTGCTTAACTGCGCAGAACACTGACCAATTTATGTACTGTTATTTATTTGTTTGCTATTTATTTTTTGTTTGCCCCCCATTAGACTGTAAGCTCACAGGAGACAGGGACATGTTTTATTTAGTACCATACAGTTCTTCAACACTAAAACAATTTTTGGTGCAGTGTAAGGGTTAATGAATATTGGTGGAATGCATGAGTGACTAACCTAATAAAATAAGCCCTATTTAATTTAATTAAGAAATAGCTCAATAGTTTTCTAGACCATAGTAAGTTTAGTACTTATCTTCTTGGTGTATTTATTTTGGACTTCTGTTACTTTAGGGAAAGAAAACTACAATAGAAACCCAGATTATGATGCCCATGTCTTTCCTTTTCAGGTTACGTAAATGTTAACAGTTTCTATTGAATAGGTTTTTATTTAGGTGTCAACAAATCCCAGTGAAAAAATATGAGCGCTTGGATTAGAAGCTTTCATCCATAGCAATGGCTTTCAATGAAGTTATTGCTTTTCTGACGATTTGCATATTCATCCTGGTGAATAAATCCTATTTTCATAACTTGTGTTGTGCATGAAGAATCTTGAAATAGCATACATACTGGCCGTGTTTCAAGCTTTTCAGCTACTCTGGCTCAGGCGTATAGCCTTGCTTTACTTCCAAGTCTTTCCTCTCCTCTCCCCCCCTCCCCTCCCCTCCTCTCCCCTCCCCTCTCCTCTCCTCTCCTATGATCTGTCTCCCCTTCCCTCCTCTCCCACTCTTTCTTCTCTCCTTTCTTTCTTTTTGAATATGCATTAATATTGCACAACAGGCTGACTAATGCAGCTTACAATATTGTCATTCACAGAAATGATTCAGCATCTTTCACTAAACAACTTTCTTCCAGGAGAGAGAGAGGATATTGGGAAACACTTGACTTCTTTAGATGGAAAGGGTTCCTTTTAATCGAAAAGGAATTGCTGTTAATGTTATTCTTCTCTCTCACCTGCAATACTTAATTAGAATGCAAAGCTCATTTGTCTCTTTCCTTGTTCTGGGTATTTAAAATTGATGCAGCGCCCATCGCTAATGAATGGATTTTAAGGGGTTGGGTGCTGCTGTTAATGGATGCATTTATAAGGCTCTAGTGTCCCCACTATTTATATTATTTCCTTTCTTTTAATGAAACTTGTAACTGCCCAGTACCTATATAGTGTCTAGAGTGTTTTTCTCTCTAATACACATTTTAATTTGATCCCTTCAAAAAAGGCTATTCCGAAAGCTGCATAAAATGGAAAAACAATCAAACCACTTTTTCCCCCTCAGGCAGTTTTGCGTGCTCTGAAGGAAAGAGCAAGTTTAGCCAATAAAAATGGATTCTCTCAAGTGCAGCAGGAACATGTGGTCCATTGCAACAGAGGAGGGAGCTGGAAGCCAGAGGACTGATGTTGCCTGCTTCCATCAGCTTTAGTGCCTTGTGATGAGCTGCATTCAGCGTGCAAAAGAGCTATGGAGGCACACAGATGAGCATCTGCTGAGCAAAGCCATTGCCCACTCACCAAATGCAGCCTGCTCCTTCCGAGCTCCCATGGTGGGAGAAGAGGACACAAGAATGTGTGTTTAGGAGTTCTGTTTCTATTTATTTTGGAAGAAATAGGGAAGGACAACTGTCTCGGATATTGAAATAAACCAGCAAACCTAAGAAGAGCAAAAGGAGAGCAAAGGGGAAGGGGCAGGACCTAAGGAACTACATTTTGCAAATACCAATGGAATTTTTCTCCTTACGTTCTTTGTTCAAAAGAAACAAAGCAAGAGGGCTGATTTGGGACTGCAAGCATGGAAAGAGATGTAGAAGGAATACGGACAGGTTTCTGCTGGTACATCTAATTCTTATACGTAACCACAGGAACAGTGATTTTTATTAATGTTGCTCATCTCCTTCTTCCCTCCCTTCTTTCCCCTCAACCCCTTCTTTCCTTTCTTTGTTTCAATTAATGGACTACCTCTAGAGATTAAATGGCCCAGCCCCTTCCCTGGCATGTGAAGGATCAAACACCTTTTTAAAAAATGAAATTAATGCCCTGGCTGGTGGTCCAGTGGATAGACACCAGACTGTGAACCCAAAGGTCACTGGTTCGATTCCCAGCCAGGGCATATAACCAGGTTGCAAAACCTGGCTGGTCTCCAGCCAGGTCCGTAGCTGGAGGCATGTGAAAGGCAACCATGCATTGATGTTTCTCTCCCTTTCTCTTTCCCTCTCTCTAAAAAATAATAAATTCTTTAAAAAGTGAAATTACTGACAGATAGTACTATCAATCCATGTACATTTTGGAAATACAACTCAAGCTACCTGACTTCCATTCCAGTGCTCATTCCACAATCCAATCCAATATTATTATCATTAATTATTGGGGTGCCCCTGGGGAGGTGTTGAGGCATGGAGCCCCAAATAGGACAGGCCAAACCTATAAGATCTGACCAGGAAGATGGGAAAGTTGGGTGCATATAGACTTCCATGTTGTAGCCAGGGGGCTCGGGTGGGAATCTGGCTTAAGAACATTCCATATGTCCTTTGAAGTCTTCTCTGTGACATAACTTCCTTGACTTGTGTATTGCACCTGCAACAGATATTAAATCTTAACTCACATGTAATCAATCTCACCCTTCCTAAAATTCTATGAGCTAATTGGAGTTCTTAGAGTCACTTTATCTAACAGACCATAGCCTGAAATGGATCATTGCGTTCCTTCTATTGTTATATAAACTTAACAACTCCCTTTCTTCAGTGGTAATGATTTATGGTGTGTACGTGCATCCCCAACTTTGTATTTTCAATAAAAGCCTTTGGAGGAGGGCAATCAAGGCATTTGTCTCTCAGACACTTGCCGACCTTCTCTCCCCTAGCACGAGCTGCCTGGGAAGTCTTCATTTCATCTGCAACACCAAGGGATCTCTGTGGGTCAGGGGTTCCCCACAATTAATAGTAGTTGTATTTCCTTATGGAACTCAAATATCCTTGTAAGACAGTAACTGTAATGTTACTGTCTTAAAATTTGATATTGTGCAAAAGGTGTGGGTGGCATCGGTAAAATATGGTTTAAAGGAACTTTTAAAAATCAGTACTATTGCAACGAGAAATTACAAAGTTCTAGTTTCTGTTGTCAAGAATTCAGAGTGACTTCACCTGGAACTAAAATTAAACAGCAAATTCTTAATTATTTGAAGTAAAACCCATTCCATGTCTGATGCTTCTGAAGTGCAGGGGAAGAAGAGAACTATTATAGTCTTTTAACTTTCCTGCTAAGAGGCCATGACTGAGTTCCCATAATTGAGGGTTTTGGTAGAGTTGAGAGAAGTAGTAGATTTCAGACAATGAGGGGGGATGTGACAGGTGGCAGTGAAAAGGAAGTTCTTTGTATTAATGCTACTGAGAATCTTTGTGGTTTTGGAAAAAGTTTCCTAGAAAACACTAGCTGTTCTGAAAAACAAATAGGTGATTCAAGTGGTATTTAAAGCAACAATCTTGATACCTAAGGGCAAATAACATTTTCGCTTAAAATGTACAAATAATTGAAACAAACTAATATTTTCTAGGAAGGAATCAATTCAAGAATGTAAGTTAATACTAAATTCTTCAAAATACCATAATAACCAGGACTCTGCATTTTAAAAACTTCATAGAAATATTTTAATGTATCAAACAGAAATGTTCAAAGAGCTTCTCAAAATCATATTAGTTTGATAAGAAAGAAAATTAAGCCTAAAGAATAAAGTACATCACAAAGATGCTAATTGACTTTTCTAAAAATTATTATTTTCAAAAGTCAAACTAGGAAACAAGTCAACTGTTTTATCTAAATAGTGGGCAGAATAATTCTGGAGAATCACATATTTATTGCAAGTGGTGTATTTATTTATATAGAAAGGCTATTTGTAGAATTGAGTAAATACATGGTATATTTCACATCAAAATAGATATGGATATTAGTGTAATTAACAACAAAGCATTTACAAATACTGATAATTTCACAGCAATTTCCATCGTATTTTTAAAAATCCATTGAGAATCAATACATTTTCCAATCTGAGTGACTATTATCATTAAATATTTTCAATATTTTTATTATATAAAGGAGACCTCAAATTTGAAAATATTGAAAAATATTGTCCCACTCAATGAATGAATTATCCCTAACAAGTCAGGATTTAATGTTAGAGTTTATCACTTAATGTTTTGGATAAAAATATTGCCAGGAACCTGGGTTTTGTGTTCAACTACAGCTTAAAATCATCTGGAAATGACCCTATTATCAACCTTGTTCCTACTGTTCAAGCATTTTCATGCCTAAACTAATGCTAAACTTCACATGCATTTTTATAAAGTGGCAAATGTGACACAAATTACATTCAGCTCAATGATCTTACACATCAAATTGTAACTTTTTTAAGTCAGTCTTTTTGTGAAGTATATTTCTTTCTTTTGCCTGAATACCCAAATATTTTGACCATAAACACACTAGAATTGCTATTAGTAATGTGCAATGTTATTCAGAATGTCTTGGGAGTTAGTTTTAAAAAGTTTAATTCTGCATAACATTAATTGCATTTTTATACTTTGATTCCAGGATTCTCCTGGGAAGAATCCAAATAGGTGTTGGAAAATTTCCAAGTTTTCCAAGGCAGGGACACCTGATGGTCTAAGACTATATTTGTGGGAGTTTCATAGTGGTACTTAAATCACTTCAAAATGATTCATTAAAAGCCAACTGTGCTAAGACTTTCAAAAAAATCTTTGATCACCCCAATTAACCAAATAATGGGATTCAAAATAAAGTAATTATCAGGCTTAAGTAATACAGTACGGTGGAATGCTGTCACTATTTTGACTTTCATTATATGTGTATCACTGGTTCAATAAAATGCAGCTTCTATGGAGTTACATGCAGAAAAAATCAATGGAATGTAACCACAGACAAGAGAGCAGACTGACAGCTCTGGCAGAAGGTTTGGAGAGATGAACAGATCAAGCAAAACAGAGAAAGGATTCATGGACACAGACAACAGTGTGGAGATCACAGGGGTAGGGGTGTGGATGGAGGTGGAAGAGGGTATGGGTGGTAAATGGTAATGAAAAAATATAATAAAAATGAACTAAAACAAGACTCCTAGCAATTGCTTCTCCCGTTCTGACACTTCTAATTGTATCACATTTCAATGATCTAAATATGCAGTTTCACTTCAATGTGGGTCCAAAAGAAGGTTCATAATAAGACAATACACTTGATCTTAGCCAAAAGGCCGAGAAGCGATACATAATAAGACAATAGAAAATTGATTATTTAGAGTAAGACTCTGGCATAAACCTTAAATGTATTCTGTTAAAAGTAAACTAGGGTTTGAGATTTGGAGTGTAGAGAAGGAAAATGAGAATGATAAACTACAGCCAAAATTATCATATATTTCATAAATATATTAATCTTAGATACTTGTATCAGGAGAGAGAGAAGGAGGGGGGAGAGAGAGAGAGAGAGAGAGAGGTGGAGGAGAGGGGAAGAGAGACTGGGAATCTATCTTTGGAGTTAAACCTTGGCTGAGTTAGTTCATAGCTGTGTGTTTTGAAATAAAGGCATAAAGGCTTTGGTGATATGTCCATTTCTACCTGTGATACAGTATTAGAAATGTCTTACAGGGTTATTGGAAGTACAAAAGTACAATATATAAAAATAAAACAACCTAGACATTATTTTAGAAAGAGCTTTCTTTTATTTTTCCTTCTTCTCCTCCCCCTCTCCTTTTCTTTATCCTTCTTGATCTAACAGGGCAGAATATCTACCAGTCTCCCATACGAAGAAATTTAAAAACTCACCAAAATCACCACTTGGCAACTTTTTAATAATAATTGATTTAGAAAAGAATCATCAACGAATGCTAAAAGAAGAGGGTCAATGTTAAAATTAGAAGACTAACATGATATTTACAAAGTCTCAAAGTATTTTTTCACAAGGTACTTATTAGTTACAAAAAGCCTAACAGTACACTTACAGTGGAGAAATTTCATATACACACCTTCCTTAACTAAATGATGTAAATTATCACCAGTAATAAATGCCATATACTGCCTGATACAACATTCTTAAACAAATGCATCACTTCTATGGTGTGCTTGCCAAAAATTTTATGACCTGAGTCTAATCATAAGGAGTTAGCAGACAAATCCAAATTGAGCAATAATATATAAAAATCCCTTAACCTTTTTCTTAAAAAATATTTTATTCATTATTTTCAGAGAGAAGGACAGGGAGGGAGGAAGAAAGAGAGAGAAACATAAATGTATGGTTGCCTTTCACCTGCCTCCAGCTATGGACCTGACTAGAGACCTGGCTTGCCACCTGGTTATGTGCCCTGGCTTGCCGCCTGGTTATGTGCCCTGGCTGGAAATTGAACCAGAGACCTTTGGGGAAAATCCTTTACTTTTTAAAAAATATATTAAAAAAAGAAAAGTAACAAAAAATAACATGTGAGGTCTGGAAAGGACATTCAAAAAGTCATTTGGTCCCTACTTTTAAAGATAAAAACAAATTGAGGCCTAGAATAATGCTAAAGAAAAAAACGTATTCAAAACTCTTGTTAAAGTTGGTGTGGCAAATTCAGGGAGAGGCTACAATGAAGTTTTATAGGAGGCAAGAGAGATTGGGTTCAACTTTTAATAAAACAAAGAAAAGAGGAAATGTATATCCAAGGAGAAGAGTGGGGTCAGTGGATGAGAGGATGAGAATTACCAAGAGGAAATATCAGGAATAATGCAAGATTTTGGCTAAACCGACCCAACAGGCCTCTTGCCAGACACCACTGGGGTTGGCAGGAGATGAGGAACCTGATTAAATATATAGATAGACTCTATTAGTTGAGTGTGATCAGGTTGCAAGAATGGAGGATACTATCTTAGCAGGATTCTTGCTAGAATTGAATGTAAAAAGATAATCATGGAATCCTAAAAGTCAGGGTCAGTGTGAGAGTTTACAGAAGCCTGACTAAAGTTGGGTCATTGTCAGTGGTTGACTGACATATAACATGGGCTGAAAACCAATGTCCGGTAGGACTGGGCATCCACATTTTGTTCAAGTCGTAGCAGTGATGGAGATTTGAATGCTGTCTTGAATTTTTCAGTTCTTACCAACTACAAATATCATTTTAAACCGAATGCTCTTTGCTTTCTAAAAAGATTATTTTAGGAAGCTATCAAAACTCTGGCAATAAAAAGAACAAAAATTACAAAAAACCATTTCACAGATTTTTCTCTGTTATAAAGAAAATTCAGTACACTCTCTAAAATGATATATTCTCTCAGAAATTGTATCTGTCTCTGTGAGGTTATGTTAATCTGACCTAAACACTATTTAAAAATTACACATTTGCTCTAAGTTTGGTTCCTTACTATTTCTTTCTGCCAGAGACAACTTTTAAAATGGTTAACTTTAAACATACTTTAATAAAAATGAGCAACAAAAGTAATTTATTTAAAAAAAAATCCCAAATATAATTGTTAATGGTGAAAAAATACGTCCTTTTTATTCAGAGTAAAGGAGCTAAGATGCTGCATGTTAATTAATTAAAATAACATTCTAAGAAACCATGAGATAAAACAAAATAAACCTCAAATATACTTGGAACAGTTGTTTTTCCAGAATCTATAGAAACATTTAACATATACCAGAAAAGAGCTACTTTAAATTGGTAACAGCCATTTAATAATTCTCACTAAATTAGTTAAAATTCATTTTCTCAAAACAAGTTGAATTTACAACAAAAAGTAGTTTGAGCTAAACACTGCACAGAGAAATCCAACAAGGCCTATACAATAAACAAGTTCACAGTTTATGGAAGGGATTGGGCATAAATAGCCAACTGCAATTCAGCACCATGGTTGCTTCATGGAGCTAAAACATAGGATAAAAGAACAGAAATAGGGATCAATTAAGCTGCTTTACAAAAACAGAGAAAGATTGTATAGAAAAGTGGCATCTCATCTTGAGTTTGAAGGATGAATAAATATAATACTCAAATGAAATGAAATTTCCAGGGATTTGCATTTTTTAATGAGAATGAATGAGGCCATTTTGCGATAGGCCTCTTCCAGAAATTTGTATATGATATTCTACATTAGAAAGAGGTAAACGGTCAGGTGGTTTGGCTAACTTGTTTTAAGAAAATTTTAAAATTTCACCTGCATGCTTGAAGTTTACAAGAGAAAAAATAAGCCAGCAGCATTTTTAAGAGATGAGATTTGCTGAGTGTTTTTTTTTCTTTAAAAGCGTAAAAAATTAGACACAATTTGAGACTGATGTTAATTCTACAAATATTTGTTGACTTTATTCATGTCACTGGGATATAAAATAATAATTCCATGATATTCATTTTACAAGCCAGAAAGAAAAATAAAAATCAAGGCAGGCAATGAGATCTAAATATAAATATTTTATCTCTTTTACAAGGTTGCGTATTTCATGGGAACTAGATATTAATATCAGCTCCACATATTTCTGATTGCTCTCAGCATAGTATCTTACCATCAAATGTGATTATTAGTTGTTATCTCAATTCCATACAAGGATTCTATTATGATGAATCAGAGGATAGTGAAGTGACAATTGGCCACCAGATTTAGAAAAGACTATGCAGGAGGTGATAGTTGATACGGACTTTAAAGATCAGTAGGTCCAAAGAGCATATACTGATGGCCTGTAAGAATGTGAAAAGATTCTCAACATCGTTAGCTATTAGGATAATGCAAATCGAAATCATGAGATAGTACTTCACACCCACTAGGATGGTTATAATAAAAAAGACATATGAGAGTATTGGCATATATTCAGAGTAACTGAAACCCTCGTATAATGTTGGTAGCAATGTGAAATAGTACAGCTGTTTCGGAAAGTGACTTTACAGTTCCTTAAAAGATTAAACATAGACCCAGTACGATCCAGCTATTCCACTCCCAGGTACATACCCAAGAGATATAAAAACAAATGTTCACGAAAGGATTTGTACATAACTATTCATAGCAGCATGCTCATAACAGGTGAAAGGGGAAGCAACCTAAATCATGATCAAGTGATAAATGGATAAAATAAAATGTGGTATAGTTTTCTCTCACTATCCAAAAATAGAGTGTTCCTATGAAAACTAGTTCCTATGAAGCCAAAATGTCATAAAGCAAAGAAGCAGTTACCTTAAGACACATCGTGCTAATGGATGCCCAAAATAAATCAAGATAAAGCATAGATGGTCACCAACACACTTCAAATTTTTGAAAAGCTAAGAATATATATGTATGTATATACATGTATATATATGCATATATATGTACATATGTATACACACAATGAAATAATATTCAACAATAGAGAATAAAGTACTGATAGATGTTATAACAGAGATGAACCTTGAAGACAAAATGCAAAGTAAAAGAAGCCATTCACAAAGCATGGTATAGTATATTATATAATTCCACTTTTATGAAGAGTCCAGAATAGGAAAATATATCAAGAAAGAAAGTGTATTAGTGCTTGAATAGGGCTGGAGGAGGATAATAGGATCTATTTTGAATAGATACAGGGGATTTTTAGAGTGATGAAAATGTTCTAAATTAATTGTGGTGATGATTGCACAATTCTTTGAATATACTAAAAAAACATTGGATTATATATGTTGAGTGAAAAATATAATGTATAAACTATGCTTCAGTAAAATGGTTAGAAATAAATACAATTTCAAAACTCCATCCATTAAGCAGGATAAGGACATTCTAATTTGAAGGGTGGCATGAGCAATGCAGAACAGAGGTCAGAAAGGTCAGGATCTTTGGGGAAATAGTGCATAGTTTAATGACTACCACTAATGTGGTAGATAGAATTCTAAGACGGTCAGCCCCCAAGAGTTCCAGGACCTGGTGTAGACATATTCATCTGTCTTTCACTAACCATGATGCTGCAAAGGGATTTTTCAGATGTAATTTAAGCCCTTATTAGTTACTTGAAGTTAATCAAAAGAAAGATTATCTTGGGCACACCTGACCTAATTAGGTCAGGGCTTAAAAGAAGTTAGGGAGATTCTAAGCCACAGTAAATTTTCACCTGCTGGCCTTGGAGAACTGCACAACAGTTCTGTGAACTGCCTATGGTGGCAGTTCATGTGACAAAGACCTCACAGTGACCTCTATGATATGACAGCCAGCAAAAAAATGGGGACTTCAATCTTATATTTGCAAAGAACTCAATTTCGGCAAGGAGTGTGCCTCACACGACATCCTGGCTTGGCTGCCTCTTGATTTCAGCCTGGAATATGCTGAGCAGAGAAGCAAGTGGGTCTATGCCCAGACTTGTGACCCATAGAAAAAATGAGACAATAAATTTGTGTCAGTTAAAATCATTCACTATGTAATCATTTGTTATACAGCAATAGGAAACTAATATAACTGCATAGTGAAAAAATGCAAGACAAGTCTAGAAAAATATATAGATTCACTTCTGCCAGAAGACTTCAGTGATCGGTTGTTTATAATTAATTTCTCTCCTTTCAAATGTGTTAGCATAAAAATGATTAAGGTGTTACTTCCTTTCAAATTGTATTTGGAATATATGTACACACTTTTATTAATGCCAACTTGTTCTTTGATTCAAGCTGTGAGCTTGTTTTTACCACCTTTTTTCTGATATGGGATGTGTTTTATTTCTACAACTAGATAAAAATATGTTGAACATTTCTGATAATGCACTGAAATATGTTGCCATGTTTTTGCTTTGGAGAACATGGAAACATTAATTCTCACCTTGACTTTAAAATTAATTAGTTTATTAATGTCTCTTGAATCACTATCTATAAGAAGTCTATGAAATACAAGTTATAGTTGAAACCATTTTTATTACTTTTTCCTGAGCATTTTACAGGTATCACATGAATACTGTACAAGTTTTGAAAACTAAAATTCATTTGGATTTAAAGTATATTTTATTTGAAAATATAACTAATAACATGGTTGATTATTATACACTTTTAAACCCTTCTATTTGGACCTCTCCACACTTAAATATTGCAATAAATTCTGAATGCTTTTTTGGCCACTTCTCTGTCATTAATATTTTACATTATTTTTATTTATAATGCTACACAGAAGTATTGATGTGTAGATAGCAATTACAAATATTCTTTAAAGAAATGAGAAAATACAAATAAACCTAAAGAAAGTGGAATTTTAAAATTGCCTATAATATTATCATCCTGAAATTCTGTGCTTTTATATATAAAATACAATTATAACTCTCATAGTTGGTTATTTGTTTCCTATTACTGCTGTAATAAATTAAACTGATTTGGTGGCTTGAAATTTATTTTACAATTCTAGAGGCCCAATGTCCAAAATTCTAGAGGCCCAAGGCGTCGTTTGGCAGGTACATTCTTTCTGGGTTTTCCCTTTACTTTTCCAGCTATTTTTGCCTGGCAACATTACTTCTTTTGTGGTCCCTCTCTCACCTTCAAAGCATAGCATCTTCAGATCCCTCTCTGACTCTGCCATTGACCCTTCTGCATGGCTCTTGCACAGAGTAGCATATATTGCCTTACCTAATTTATAGTTATCATTGTTTTAAATGATTTTACAGATTCCTTTATATGGATACACCCATGCTTATTTTATCAGACTATATCTTATTATTTGCTGCATTTCATATATTTTTATTTTAGTTCCTGGTATTATAAATGAGCAATTTGCATAACTATTCAATAATTTGTAAGCATCTCTATTAATACCAATGCAATAGTTAGAAAAACTTTAAAAAACTATGTCATTTCCACATTAAAAAAACATGAGAGGGCAGAGGTCAATAAAAGTTTTGAAACGAGATCTCTGGATTCAGAGACCTGTCTCATCATTTACTGTGTTTCATCTTAGGCGAGTCACATAATCGTTATGAACCGCAGTTTCCCCATTGGTAATTATACCTACCATTAAGATTGTTTAAAGAATCAAATGTGTTGATTCTGCCAAGTGCTTAGAAGAATGTGTGGCCTACATTACAAAATCATCATTGGCTAGCATTATGGTAGGTGCTGGGGATGTGGCAATGAATGAAACATTCAAAACCCCCGCCTTTGTGGAACACATAAACCCCACCTGCTGATAAAGTCCCTTTATAGCCAGATGATAAATTCCTAAGCACAGAATTGATAGATAAAATGACACTCCAAATTTAGTGATTTTTGGTAAACAGTATGTAGTGTGCAATTTACAATGTATCCAGTATAACTCATTTCGTTTTTCTTTTTGATTTCGTTAGCAAGAACGCACATGAAAATGTTACATGGTTATACATGTAAGCAATCCACTGTTGGCTCTTCTTTTAATGAGAATGATTTAATGTGGCTTGTTCTTTTCATTTATAGCAATACAACTCTTGATTAGATTTTAAATTATTTATATAATTCATTATTCAAAAACATATATTGACTTTTATTGAATTTGCATTTGGCATTAACTGAGATGGATTTTTTCCTCCCCCATGATGTATGAATATAGCAGACAATATATATCCCAAAATCCATGAATATGTCATCTAGAAAAATGCTTACTCTGTCATAGCCTTAGCTCTGTTTCCTTAGAAAACAATGCCCATTTGGTAATATGTTATTGGATAATGCAATCCCAGTGGGCACACGCAAAGCAAATACAAAATGAAACAGGGAAGAAGGTAGAGCAAATATAAGGAGATAGAGTCTTGAGTGTCCTCAGCTTAGTAACAAATGAGGTTAAATTTTGGCTTTGCAAGAAATCTGAAGAGGCCTCATGGAACATGGCATTTAGGGGGAAGGAAGGGAGAAAAATGTATTCGCCACTCTTCTCCGTCACCCATATCTCATTCATAAAGTCTACTTTAAAGGTCCCTAATTTACCTGCACTTTGGTGTCGCAGGACCTGCCCTGTGTTACAGGAAATCACTGGAGTGAGTCACGGTATCTGCAGGGCAGTGTTCCCAGGGCACAGGTGCTGCATGCAGCTTCTTTACTGGGTGGTGCCATACAGCCTGGGAGGTTCCCTCACCTACAGCTGTGACCTGAGAGGGCACGGAATGGTCTGCATAAACAAGCTTGGTAAATATAAACGTGTGTGTGCACATGTGTGTCCATGTTGGTGGCAGTGTTGAAGACAAGGATGCCATGATTTTATTAAGATCCACCAGTACAATCACAGGGTGTTAGCCTTTAAATATATGATAGATGCTTTAAAAAATTTTTGCTTTGGTGTACTTTTCCAAATTCTGTATTATTATTTTAACTGGCATACAGGAATATTTTAGCATGTATTTCTTTTGTTTGTCTTCCTCTAATATGTGAATTTTACAGTATTTATGATATTTTAAAATTTATTCCCTGTGATACCTGCCATGCTTTTTTAAGGTATTGCTGTTTTTCATAATTCTTCAGGTATTTTTAAAAATAGGATGCACCCTGGCTGGTGGCACAGTGGATAAGGGACCCACAAAGTCGCCAGTTCGATTCCCCAGCGAGGGGACATAATCAGGTTGCAAGCCAGGTCTCCAGCCAGGTCTGTACCTGGAGGTCAACCATACGTTTGAATGTCTCTCTGCCTCTCTGCTTCTCTCCCTTCCCATCTCTCTAAAAATAATAAATAAGATACAGTTGCTAAGGAAGTAAGCTAAATTTAATATATGGAAATAAAGTACCTAAAATCATTGCAAATTTTATGCTCAAAACAGTATCATTTTCACTTGTATTTTAAGTAATATTTCATTTTCTATTATGGTATATCATGACCAAATTAGTTATGTTCAGGAAATGCAAAAGTGGTTTAATGTAATTTTTACATAAACATATTAGAGAAGGAAAAGCATGCCAATTTCAATAGCTGTAGGAAGGTTATTTTATTAAATTCAGTATCCTTTATGATTTTTTAAAAAAGATTCTTAGTTAACAAGGGAACTAGAGCATTTTACTCAAGATGAGTAACCCTAAAACTCTTTTTCATGAAATGTGAACAGTAGTTACTCCTCTTCTGTAACTGAAACTTTATGCTTTTGAACTACTTTCCATTTCCTTTTTCCCCCAACCCCTGGCAAATTCTATGATCTCTTTCACTGATTTTGGTTATTTTAGATACCTCATTTAAGAAGAATCACACAGAACTTACCCTTTTGGAGGTGATGAATATGGCTGTTACCTAGGTAGTGAGACTAGTTTCATGAGTGTGAACAAATGTGAAAACTCACCAAATTGTATACTTTAAATATATGCCAATTTTGTATAACAATTATATTTAAAAAAGGGAAGGGGGAAATTACTGTATACATGTTGAAGAACATTTTCCAAAGTAAGTAACATATCAGTGAGGCCTGAGGCATGATAAATCCTCAATCACTGACAAGTTTTTATTTCTATGTCAACGTTTAGTCAAGGTAAACAAAAAGCACAGAAGTTACTGCAGTGGAGAAATCATTAATAAAATATTAATTTCACCAGGTACTAATAACTGAAAATGATAAAAAGGAACTCTTGACTTTGTATAGGAATTGTAAGTATAGAAAGCATCTCCCCACCCTAGGCGGGGGCAGCAAAGGAGAGTGGCTGGGTTGTGAGAAGGAGCTAGGAAGAGCCCACCCTCTGAGCAGGGGCGCTTTCCTTCTGGGGCTGGTGCTTCAGAACCAGCCCATGACCCAGATAGCTGGGGCTCAGGCGGCTGAGGAAAGGGGTCTTAGGTTGTTTTCTCTAGGGGAATGTGATGCAGCTGGTACTAGGGATGAAAGAAAAACTACAAACTAACTGCTTTAACTGCAATGGTGTTTGCCAGGAGCAAGTTCCACTGAAGGCCTGGTGCAAACAAGAACAGGAAACGGACAGAAAAGAACAATCGCTTCATTTAAACCTTTTCCAGCCACTCAGTCTCTCTACAGCACCCTCTGTGGACAGAATTTAAAATGCAGTCAGCTGTATGTTAGGGTGTATACGTGTGTTATGAATGAATACAGTGCACAACGTAGTAAATACCTTTTTGAGGTAACATAACACCTTGAAGTTTATATAATTTTACTTTTTGATAAGGATCTCATCAGTTTGAAAAAATATTGGGAGCAAACTTGATTTCTCTTGTACATACAAAGTGGTTTAACTATTTTCTTATTTTTTAGGAACAAAATACTTAAGATGTTGTTGTTAAAATTCATATGAAAAGTCTGAATGACTATCATGCAGTCAAAAGTCCATTGGATAGAGACAGAAATAAAAAGGAGAATTTGAGAGTTAAGAGAATTGGGTTTTGCCCTGGCTGGCGGCACAGTGGAAAAGGCACCAGCCTGAGAACACAAAGGTCGCTGGTTCAGTTCCCAGCCAGGGCACATAACCAGGTTGCAAGCCAGGTCTTCAGCCAGATCTGTAGCTGGAGGCAGGTGAAAGGCAACCATACATCGATGTTTCACTCCCTCTCTGCCTTCCTTCCTTCCCCTCTCTCTAAAAATAATAAATAAAATCTTTAAAATAAAAAACTTAAAAATTAAAAGAAAGAACTGGGTTTTGATCCAAATTTTGCTAAATGTAATGGGTAGGAAATGTGGCATAATCATTTATTAACTCTTAAAGGTTCTGTGTTTTACCTGTTAAGTGACTTAGCTAGAGAGGGTGATCCTTAAAGTCTCCTCTCATTCTAATCTTCCATGAATATTTCCCATAAAGCAGTGTGGCAGTATTTATTTGTGCACTACTTAATTTATTTTAATTTGAAATAAATATTTTAGATAGTCTTTTCTCGGACCCGGAAAGTTGCCAATAACATAGCTCCATTATTCTGAAAGGTTCACTTTTTATATTTTTAACTCCTATTCATTCCTGTATTCATCTTTCAAACTACTTGATGGTGTCATGGCATATTTTCACTTTCCCTTCTGAAATGACCTTAGGTGAATAGCTAGAATGACTACTATTGCCATTCTCTGGCTTTAGTGAAGGCATTTAAAAAATTATTCTGAAAGATCCCATATGGTCGAGACCAAAAGTAAGTAATATTTGCTGCTGACTTGGTATATTCATTCTGGTGTGGAATTTTATATATTTCTTTAAATGCCATCTTTCTGAAAACAATAGGAAAGTTTACTTATCAAAGGCCAAATGAAATAATTCTTTTTAAAAATTAATGTAGGAGTTGTTCTGAGTGGAAGTCTCAATACAGGCAGTTAATTCCAATTGAAATGCTTTTACAGTTTTTCCAACTCTGTTGTTAAGCTATAGGGGCAATTCATGTTTACCCTCAATTTTTTCTTATTGGTATTAAATCTCATAGAATGTTATTAAATTCATATAAACTTACATGAACTTATATTAAACTCATATATTTTATAAGTTACCTAAACTTCAGTCTTATTTTGTAACATATTTTTGCATTTTCTTTACCTGTACATCTAGAATTATTCAAGAAATACACCATGATATCTTTAAAAACTACACCAGTTGAATCTAGTTGTTCTTTTCATTTAACATTAATGCAATTACCCTATCTATTACTTTCCTCAAAGGATATGGAATAACTTTAAGTCATTTATCATGGTCTTTCTACTTCCTCCTGTATGATTCTCTGCTTTTAAATGATATCTACTGTTTTAAAGCACTTTGTGTACTTTAGTTTTTTTTTCCTTCTAGTCTTGAGTGCATATTAAATTGTTTTAGTAAAAAAGTAAGTGCAATCACTTTGATTGATAAAAATACATCACCATTTGATTCATTTAAATAAATCATTATTATATAGTTTCTATATACCCAAATTATGGAATTTATGAGAAACAATGATGGAGCAAGGAAATGTTGACTGGGCAAATGATGCCCTCTGAATTTTGTGAACAAATTGGTTCTCAAATTCATCTACATGTCAATAAAATAGGAATAATATGAATGCCTTGGGCAACTGAAAATAAGCTATAAAAGGCATACTTTACAATCAGCAAGAAAATTAGCCCTCGCCAGTGTGGCTCAGTGAATTGAGGGCTGGCTTGTAAACCAAGGGGTCACTGGTTCTATTCTCAGCCAGGGCACATGCCTGGGTTGCAGGCCAAGGTCCCTAATTTAGGGGTGCACGGCACAGTCACACACTGATGTTTCTCTCCCTCTATCTCCCTCCCTTCCCATTTCTCTTAAAATAACTACATAAAATCTGAATATATATATAAATATATATATACTTAAAAATAAAGAAAATTAAATACACATCCTCAAGACCACAATTTCCAGATTTTATTATTATTCTTACTTTTTAAAAGATTTTATTCACCATTCCTAGAGTCCTAGAGAGAGGGGAAGAGAGGGAGGTGGAGAGGGAGAGAGACATCAATGTACGGTTGCTTTTTACCTGCCTCTAGCTGGGGACCTGGCTGGAGACCTGGCTTGTTTGCAATCTGGTTATGTAGCCTGGCTGGGACCTTTGGGTTCATAGGCCGGCACTAATCCACTGAGCCACCAGCCAGGGCTTCCAGATTTTAAATTATAGTGGAATCTTAATTTTATGAACACTTCTGGTTTTAAAACTGAAAATACTGCATCCTGGGAACCCTGTCCTCTCAGGAATAAGACGGGAGGGCTGGCCACTCTGGAAGCCAGGAAGTTCTATTATTTAGGTCAGAGATTGAGCATGTTTCTGAGCCCACTAAAAAAAAATTCCATGGGAAACTCATTTAACCTTTCTGAATATTAGTTTTGAATTTGTAAGAAAACATTTCTTTCATTTCTAAAACATCATATCTCTACAGGGGGTGGGACACTCACATAGGGAGGGAATGTGGTGAAACATCCTCCCACCAAACATGCACAAATTAAAACCAAAATGAGTCTTGCCTCATTCACAGCAGGAATTGCTATACATCAACTGAGATGCCTCACTAAGGCCATGGACAGTACAAGCCTGCGACTCTTCGCCTCTTGACTACTTAACTGCTGTCTACATATTCAAACCCTCAAGGGGCAGTGAGTGTGTTGTCTATTCAGTTAGTCAAGGTTCCCAAGCACTTGGGAAAAAGGTAGAAAACCGTTATATGTGGGAAGGGTACAGGAATTTCCTTGAAAACTTCTATGAGATACACTTTTGAATTAGAGTTTGTTTTCATATTTGACAATGCATTTCAGTAAGTTTTCTGAAATTCTCTGCATCTTGATCACTTTAAACAGGATTATTCAGTAGACACTTCAAGCATCTGGTTCCTCTCCCAGTGGAGTATAGGAGCTTGCTAGTATTTAACAATTTGTGACCTAAGGAATTCTGCACTTTTTTACAGGTTAGCCTATATCATGGCTCTGTCAACACCGGGGAGAGACAGAGAAGTGGGATCTAGAGTAGGTGAAACAAGGTCATTTCTGGATTTCCACTCCCCAAAGAAAATCTGGAGACACTGCCTCCAAAAAAGGCAATGATTTCTTGAATAAAACATAATTTCCATCATGCTTATCCTGGGTGCTTGAAACAAGAGAAATCTGTAAAGGCAAAAATAAATAAAATAAATAAAAATGTGTTTTCTGAAACCAGAATGAGCATGTATTGTATGGTCAGAGTTATGCTGAAGACAACTGATAAGATTGGTGCAAAGGAGGGTAAACGGAGATTAGAATAAACTGGGAACTTGGAAGAGTGTCCAAGTGGCAAAACCTCCAACTGGCTCCTGGAAGAATCAAGCTAAAATATTTTTGAGGTCAGACTATCTCAATGTAGGCACTTAGGTTTTCCATAGATCAAGAAATATGATGAAGCAAAAATAATTCAGAATAAAAAAGTCTCCAAAACACAAGGGGAAAAACCCCAATGTGAGAATCATTAATAACAAAAACAAAGCATTTAGATTCCCAAGCACTTCAGAAAGGAGACATTTGTGCCATGGAGGTAAAAGAGGCTCTATATGCAGCAATCCTGCTAACGTTTGGCACTCTTTTAAGCATTCCACGTATATTAACTCAGCCACTTTACAGGGGATGCTGATCAGTCTTGCACATTTTAAGAGGCTTCAAGTTACATCTCTGCATTATTAACAGGCAGCAGAGCAGACACCTCTGAGTCCCCACACGGTCACCATAGGGTCTGTGACCCTTTGATTTCAACTGCAGTGACCGGTTTCCATACACCCTCAAAGTGACTCTCCTCAAAATTCAGATGTCTCCTCTTGTCTGGCTTAGGATTTTCTCTAAAGCAATGAGATTTTTGTTTGTTTGACCTGACTGTAATTACATACAGCCCAGAAGTGGAAAGCAGGCAGTACCCTCAGAAACAGCTCTTGACCCATGAAAAATATAAGTTGGTGCATAAACTCCAACTGGGCATATTCTGGGGTAGATTTTACAGTTTCGCAGAAGGTCCCTAGTGTGACTGAGCTCCAGTTATCCTCTGGGCAGTGGCTTAATAAAGCATCCATATCTAATTTGCACTGTTTATTATTCATACAAGTGGAAATGTCAAATAGAATGATGACTGTATACATATAGAGAGGTTCTGCCTGAATCTTTCTCTACTTTAAGAATTTGCTGCTGTGTATTTCTTTATTTTGTTATACAGGATTTTCTATTGAGCTCCAACTTTTGCTACTTGTGATCCATGGGCCAGCAGCAGCATCAGCACCAGCATGGAAGGCATTAGAAAGCTGTAACCTCTAGGCCAGCCCTTATCTACTGAATCAGAATCTGCATTTTTTATAATATCCTCAGGTGTGTATTATGCATATTTAAATTTGAGAAGTGCTGTTGTAGATCTTCACTGTCCAACCCAGTGGCCAATAGCCACATGCATATTTTGAGATGTACGATAAATGTAAAATATCCACCCAAAGACTTAGTATGAAATATACAGGGTGTGCAGAATAAGTTGGCAATAACTTTGCATCTCCTTATTTCACATGCTTATTAATTTTGAAAAACTATGTTTCTAAGGTTATGATTTGACATCATTGTTTCAGATATAAAGTATTAAATTCTGAGAGCAACCAGCATGTCGAAGGAATAAGATGTTAGAGCAAACAATTTCTGGACTGCATGCAGGGCTAACTGCTAAGGAAATTGTGGACTTCGATAACACCCCTTTACATACAGTTTACAACATGAAGAAGGTATATGATGCTGTTCCTGATGTTGCCACACCAACAAGGAAAACATGTAAGGTACACAAGGATCGCACAAGTCCAAATATTATACACAGAATCCAGGAGATCATCAATGAAGATCCGGGAAAGTCAATGTACTCCATGGCAAAAGAACTGCCAATGTTGGAAGCAACAATTCACTAGATTATTGCTGAAGATATCAAATACAGATTGTACGTTCTTAGGAAAGGCCAGTTTATGACACAGCAGACAAGGGAAAGGTGCTTTGAAAAAGCAAGGAAACTGCTAACAAATTTGAAAAATCCCAGACAAAAAACCCTCTGATTTTCTTCTCCAATGAAAAGAAGTTTCAGCAGGATCAAATAGTCAACAGAAAAAACAACAGGTGGCTCTGTGGGAATCTTAATGAAGTCCCAATTGTCATGAAAATTCAATTTCCTGCTACAGTGATGGTGTTGTTGTCAGTAATGAAGGAAATATCATGACCCTGCATTTGTTTCCACAAGGCTTGAAGGTGACTGCTGATGTTCACCTTGACTTTTGTTGTTGCTTTGGGTTTCTTTTTAAAAAATATTTAAAAAATTATTTTTAGTGAGGGGAAGGGAGAGAGAGAAGAAGAGAGACATCAATGTACGGTTGCCTTTCACCTGCCTCCAGCTACTAACCTGGCTGAAGACCAGGCTTGCAACCTGGTTATGTGCCCTGGCTCAGATTTGAACCAGTGACCTTTGGGTTTGCAGGCCACGCATTATCCCCTGTCCCACACCAGTCAGGGGATACCTTGATGTTTTGAGAGAAGCAGTTGTACCTCAGGTGAAGCAGGTTGCAAATGGACATCATTTTATCTTCCGACAAGATGGTGCACCAGCGCATAACACCAAAAAGGTGCAAGAATTTCTCAGTGTCAATGTTCCTGAATTCTGGTCTAAGCAAATCTGGCCGCCTAGTTAACCAGATGCAAATCCTTTAGCATATTATGTATGGAACATTTGTGAGAGAGAACAGCCTCATTCCAAAAAAGAGACTGCTAAAGCTAAGAATGAAAATATGATAATTTCCATGGATAAAGGAAATTATCCTTTATAAAAAATTTTTTTATACATAATTCTTTGCATATATTTCTGATTTTGTAAAGATAAAAGGAGTAGAGAAACCAGCACAAAGTACATAAATATTTTTAAGCCTTTTGATACATTTTTACCAAACTGCTTTCCAGAAAGACTGTGCCAGTTTACAGTTGCACCAATACATGGTCTAAGTGTCCCATTGTATCTTCACATTCCTTTCTTCGCAATGTGGGAAACTGAGTATAACCTCCCACTCTTTTATTATGAACTTAATGGGGTAAGATGAATAGTGTCTTCTTATCCTTTTTCTTAAGTATAGGAATTTTCCACGTTTCCTGGTCATTTGCTTTCCCTGTTTTTTTTCAGAAGGCATCTTTCACATTGGCATGTTCTTCCTTAGCGGGTATGGGCATGAAAGTTTCCACATTTCATATTAAGCAGGAATTCCCCAAGTGACCACAATCAGAAAGTCTTCTTGCTTTCCGGGCAGCCATGCTATTTTAATGTCTTGGTAATAAAACAGAGAATTGGGCCATATTCTTCAGGTTATGCAGGGTTTCTGACCATTCCATGGACCCTATCTGAGGTATGGTAGTGAGGAGTAAACTTTTGGCTTTATTGGCATTTTCTTTCAGGGTCTTTAAAACTCGGTCCACCAAAACCGCTTCTTCATGCTCCTTCCAGCAAAAGGAAGGATAAAGAAAAGGTAATTAAATCATGCTCGAGATTCTGCAGTCAAATTGAGTCTATTATTGCAGCAAGTGGAGACGTGTTTGCACAATTTAAAAAATAATGACTGTTTACGTTTTTACATAAAAGAATACATTAATTTCAAAATATACCACTTTTGTGGAATGTTATTTATTTTACTAAAACTTTGCCACTTTATTGCACACACCCTGTATATATGTATATACTATATACATTAATTTTATATTGATTTTATGACAATATTTTGTATATATTGTGTTCACAAAATCATTATTAATTTCTTTTCCTTTTCTTGTTCAGTTAATGTGGTTACTATAAAAATTTAAATAATATATACAAAGTCTGTCCTGGAAGTATCAGCCAGGCAAACTGTTTCAATTATATTGACATTGGCTCAATACTTTCAGGACAGACCTCATATATATCTCACATCATATCTATATTGGACAGTGTGTCATTAGACCATCAAATGTCTTGGAGCTAAACATTAAGGAACCTATATTTTCTCTTTTGCTGTGTTTGTTGGTAATTTTAACATTTTGTTAAAAGGAAAATATAGTGCAAATGACCTTTGACTTTAATTTACTAGACTTTTGTAAATTAGTTTTGTATAACTAATATTGTGGTATATCATACATTTCTTTATTTCAAATATTTGATAAGCATCTAATATGATCCAAGCACTGGGCTAACTATTCGTGAGACAGTGACAAAGATCTCTTTCTTGAAATAATTTGTTGTGTTTGTTGAAACAGCAACTAATAAGAAATCATAATTAAGTGTTAATGAAGGCAATGTACATTGTATAGTGTGATATGGGGAAAGAAATGTCTGATTTTGGAAATAATTAGTTAATAGTCACGTTTCTCAAGGTAATATTAAAATTGTAGGTGTGTTCATAGAAGAAGAGACAATTGCTTAAAATAAACTTTCAGGTGTCAAGAGTGAAAATGGATGGAGGTGGAAATACTGTGTCTGTTACCACTGAAATCTAATATAAAAGTATCTATTGCTTTCTTTGTATGTAGAAACACTACCACCTACCGAAACCGAGATAGCTCTCAAGTTTGGTAGGTAGTTTTTTGTTGTTGTTTGTTTTTGTTTTAGTTTTACAAAAACAGTAGAGGATATACAAATTTTATAGTACATTTGCTTTGGAAATGTAATGCTTTCAATGATTTACCTATTGGTTTTCCTTTTTAAAAACTTTAACAATTTTTATTGTAAATTTTTTTCATTACCATTTAGTCCCTTATACCCACCTACCACAAGCAGTCACCACACTGTTGTCCGTGTCCAAGAGTCCTTTTTTGTTCTTGCTCAGTTCCTCCACTACCTACCTCCCACCCTTAGCTGTCATCCTGCTATCTATGAGTCTGTTTCTATTTTGGTTGTGAGTTCAGTTTGTTCATTAGATCCCACATATGAGTGAGATCGTATGGTATTTATCTTTCTCTGACTGGTTTATTTCACTTAACATAGTGTTTTCCAGGTGCACCTATGCTGTCACAAAGGGTAGAAGTTCCTTTTTCTTTTACAGCCAAGTACTACTCCATAGTATAAATGTCCTAGACTTATTTTATCTACTCACTCACTGATGGACCCTTGGGCTGCTTCCATATCTTGGTGATTATAAATAATGCTGCAACGAATTGGTTCTCATCTCATTAGTGGCTCCAATGTTCTGCACTGACTAAACTCTCAGCAGGAATTATTTTTTGGAGTGTTAGGCAGGAACATTTCCAGAACTATCTGAAGGTAGTGTATTTCCCACATATATTTTAATAATTTCTAGAGTATGATTTTAAAAAATGTATTTAAATTAAACCTCAAGTTTGGATGGGGAGCTGTTTTAATTAGTGAGGGTATCCACATTATTTACTTATACCCTATTTCCCAAAGAAGCTTAAGAGAAAAACACAAACCCTCCTTGAACAGATCCTCTGTACCTTTAACTCTCATAGTAGTGATTCTATAACTCTTTCTGTGCTTAGCTGGGGGATACCCTCATGATAAAGTTGTATCTTGAGAACAACTGACTTATGCAACATATGCACTTCTCATTTGCATGGATTCAATTCCTTAAATTGGGGTAGGTTATTGGAGAATTTGCCTAAATTTTGCTTAAGTTTTCTCCTATTGAACAATAAATTGGTAAGAGTTTATTAGCAGATGATAAAGGGAAAACAAAAGATTCAGAAGATATCCAGAAAATCTTAAATGTTTTCCATTCTAGAATAAATAATAAGACATCTCACCTAGCAAGCAATCCCAGATGAACCTATGATCATGCTATTCTGAGCATTTACAACTCCAGGAAGGAAAGAGCACCTCTAGTGCTACCATGGCAGATTAAGTGCTGGAGAATTTCTGAGAATCTCTAAGAAAAAACGTCGCTCTAAATGGATGTAAGTGGGTCTATGAAACACAGCTGATTTTGCCATGTTTATTAACTTGTAGAAAATACACAGTCAAATCCTGTGCTTAGGATTATGTATCAGCTCCTCTCAAAGCAGAGAGAATTTTATCTTTCTGTTCCTCTTGAATAAGATTATTCATTTTTAAACTTAATTGTTCTATTTTTCACATTTAACTTTTAAACTGCATCAGTGAAAGAGTGAGATGTTTGAATTAAAAAAAAAAAAAGAACTCTGGAAAGAAAGTATCTCTGACTTCTGTGTCCTGACAAGAAGGCAAATGAGCAAAAGAATCTGGCCCCTTTCCCAGAGTTTAACCTTGGAGGTGCCAGGAAAGCAAGAAGGAGGTTGACAGGTCTTGGAACATTAAAACCAAAAGAACTCCAGAGCAGAAAATGTGGGAGATTCCAGGTCCTGGATTAGCAGGGGCCAGAAGCACCAATGGGGGACCAAAAGAAGAACATTATTGTTCTTCCTTTTTTTGGTTTTGGTTTGGTTTTACCCAAATTGCCCAAGGGTATTACTGCTCAGTGTTCCTTCCATCACTAACTGGATCTAAAAAGGATAATCGTGGAGAAGGGAGGAGGATTTGGGAGATTAGAGTTTTCTGTGCTGGAGTGCAAAGAAGAAGAAAGGGGTAAGGAGGTCAGCCCCCAACATTTCAGTCCTTTCTGCTTACACTCCCCTTTGCCATTAGCCCTCTTGGTTCTGGGAATCCAGGGTGGGGGAGGAGAGGATATGGGTGTGAGTGGTGCACAGAGCAAAAGTACAGATATCTTCTGGTTGAATATGTGTTGAAAGCAGGATAATGAACTTAAGTGGGGAATTCAGGTTATAAGAAAACAGAATTCCCACCTTGAGGTACCTTCCCCACGCTCATTTCCTAAACTCACCTAGGAAGAAATAAGTAATTCAAAGGCTGAATAATATCACTTTTGCTGGGCCAATGCATTGCTAGCCAATGCATTTGCTACTTCCAAAAGGCCATGACCTTATAAGATAAAATAAGAAATTTGCAGAATATAAAATATAAAAATAAATATATAAGGGCGAATAAAAGAGACTAGAACAAAAACATTTAATTGAACAGATAACCCTCTGCCAAATAAAAAGACATTATAATTACCCCCAAACAGATAAGTGAAAATGTTGCAAATATTGAGCTAAAGTAAGCAGTCATAAGATATAACTAAAGATTATGTGAAAATCTAATTAGACTAAAAGCCAAAAGATCAAATTAATCACAACACAGTACTAAGTTTTGCTTACAAAATATATCCATAAAATAATCCTAGGTCCAGATGTTTTTATAGATGAACCTTTTCAAAGATTCTGAAGATAGATAAATCTCTTTTTCTCATGTTAATACAGGAAAGAGATGTACTTATTTAGATTTCTCCAGAGAAACAGAATTGGGTGAAGTATCCACACACACACACACACATTGACCACTGAACAACAGAGGTTTACATCATGCAGGTCCAATGATATGTGGATCCTTTCCAACAAATACCTGTACTGTGTCTGCCTCCGTATGGGAAGGGCTGACTGCATGCACTGGTCTATACCATCTCATATAGGCGACTTGAGCATCTGCAGATTTTGTTATACATGGGGTGGGGGCTTTTCCTGGAATTAAGCACCTGTAGATACTGAGAGACAACTTGAGTTTTGGGGGAGTCAGAAGTTGTATGTAGATTTTTGATAGCATGCGAGATTGGTGCCCCCGATTCCCACAATTGTTCAAGGGTCAGAATGCATGCACCACTTAATTCTTGATTTCTTAAATCATATAAAACAGTGGTCCCATAAAGTTCTAATGGAGCTGGCAAATTCTTATTGCCTAGTGATGCCTTAGCCATTTTAACATTGTAGCACATGTGTCTGTGGTAATGTTGGTGTAAACAATTCTACTGCCCTGCCAGTCACATAAAAGTATAACACAAAGAATTATGTACAGTATATAATACTTGATAATGGTAATAAAGAACTATATTACTGGTTTATGCACTTACTATACCATACTTTATATTGTTAATGTTAGAGTGTTCTTTCTACCTGTAAAGAAAAGTTCACTGTAAAACACTATGTCCTGTTATGCAGGCAGCAACCTCATACATCCCATATTTATGGTGTCTCTTGATTGCACTGTTTCCTCTTGTGCTTGATTTAATCTTGCATTATTTTGTACATTAAAAAGCTGCATAGGCTTATAACCTAGGAGCAAGAGCGTAAGTGTGTAGTAGGCTATAATATCTCGATTTGTGTAAGTGTACTCTATGAAACACAATGACAACCTTGCCTCACAAGCCACTTTTTGGAATGTATCCTTTTGTTATCTGGTTCCTGACTATGTGACTGTGTGTACATGAGGGTGTGAGCACATGTGTGTACCTGTACATTTTTCTGAAGAATTCCATTTTGCTCCATGAGGGGCTGGCTAAGGCTTACTCACATTATGGGGAGCTATGTGCTGTACCTAAATTAAACCAATTTAAATGTTTATCTCATTCAAAAACATCGTTTAAGTTGACATATAAAATTCATTGTCCCAATACAAGAAGGTCAAAATACATTTACCTAATTTACAAAGCATGTTTAAAATACAGATGAGGATAGCATGGCTATAAAAATCTATGCCATGTTTCATTTCATTTATGTTAATAGATGTGACATTTCCTGGTAAAATATTAGATTTGAATAGTATTAAGGATGTTTAATGTATGTTTAAATTAGGAAAATAGCAGACTCATTTTTTTTTTATTCTAAGAGATAATTATCATCAGAGGCAAAAATATTTCACATGCTAAAGATGTATTTTGCACACTAACAAAGTATGTGCCAAAAATCTAAGTCATCTTTTCCAACACAAAAATTATGTTGCTGCTTTTTGACATCTACGCATTGAAATAATTTTAAGAAATTGAACAGAAGGAATTTATATACCTATTAAGTAATTTTTGTTTTACCTTAATATAAAGCAAGAAATCTCTCTTCAGGTAATTAATCAGATACTCTTAAGATCTTTGATTCTTCAATTTTTAGTTTCTTTTAAATCAAATCTGTGTGAAGGAAACAAGTATATTTTTTATTGAATATTTTTCTTTTCACAAAGGTAAACTCCATATATTTGACTCTAAAAGTATATTAAATGTATCACATTCCCCTGTTATATCCCTAGAATGGAAGCATGACCTTAAAATCTAGTAATATAATTTGCCATAAAAGTTGTGTGAAGAAGAAATACATTGTAACTTCCTGAATGAAATAGAAAAAAATGCAATAACTAAATATCAATTCATGATGGAAAAAATCACTCAAAACTAGGCAACTTGCTTTACTTATTAAATTTGTTGACCGAATATGTATGGTGTGTATGCATCACGTAAGCTGCAAACCTGATACTGAAAAGAATAAATTAACAGAAGACATATTACCTTTGAGAAAAAAGTATATACATTATTTTATGCTACATTATATACTAAGATCCTGGCTTAAATAATAAATCAGTGGAAACAAGAAATAGAGTTATAGGATCAATATGACGGAGTCAAAATTGTTTTTACTAACAAAATATATAAATCACTGGATATACAACCCTATACATTCAACAGTTACTCTAATCAAAATCAAATTTCAAAAGTCGACTGTATTTAAGAATTTTACTTCTCATGTGGCTAATTACCTCCTATCAGACCAAGTTTCCCTGACTAAAATAATCAGACAAAAAATAGAAAAGCTACTAGAAAGCATAGGGGATTGACCAGTAACTGGTAGATAACTGGCAAGGGGAGGGAAGGTGACCTTTTGAAGGAAATGGCACGGGGTGGACTTTGTGTGTTTACCGCTTTTAGTCTATCTAAGGCAGGCTGTTAAATTCCATTAGACAATGACTGGTTTGAAGAATCAAACTTTTGGGTTAAGGAAGCCACAGTAACTTGAGGCAGGTTGTTATAACATCTGGGTTGACTCTCATACACTAGGTGCCCATTTTCATAGCTCACACCACAGAAGAGTCCAAAGGCAAGTCAATCAGTTAATCAATCAGCCATCCCTCAAGTGAGGAACTGGTAGAATTTCTTTCTTTCTTTCTTTCTTTTTTGAATTTTGTTTATTATATTTAGAGAGAGGGATAGGGAGAGGCAGAGAGAGAGAGAGACATCAATGTCTCTCTGGGTCTCTGTGTGCCCCAAACAGAAGCAATCACTAAAATAGTAGACTCTGCCCCACACACTTATTAGCTTCTCCTGGAATTTGACTAACCACAATGAGACCCTTTTCTTCTTAGACCTTACTGGTTATTTCTCCTTATGTGTCTGGTTTGTTTATAAAAGATTCTGCCTATCTCTGCTTTCCCTTTGATTCCCCTTAAAATGAAAAGTTGATTTTGTTTCTTTGCTTGTAAGATGCCTGCAGATTTTGGAGACTGGATTTGTTTGTATTTGACGGCAGTATTCACTGCAACACTATTTGTAATACCAAGAGTAAACAATAAACAAGTAAAGTTGGGCGAAATATTTTAATGTTTATGAGAAGAAGAATGGAGAAAATAAGATCATAGTTTATTGATTCAGAAAATAGAATAATAGTAGATAAAATGACTAAGCTACATGAATTCCAAAGCAATACCAAGTTAATATATATTATTTATTTATTTTAAAAGATTGTATTTACTATTTTCAGAGAGAGGGGAAGGGAGAGTGGCAGAGAGGGAGAGAAACATCAATTCATGGTTGCCTTTCACCTGCTTCCAGCTACAGATCTGGCTGGAGACTTGACTTGCAACCTGGTTAGGTGCCCTGGCTGGGAACTGAACCAGTGACCTTTGGGTTTGTAGGTCGGTGCCTTATCCACTGTGCCACTAGCCAGGGCTAATATACATTATTTAAGAGGGAAATAAAATGAGGAGAAATCATAGTATGATGCCATTTATGTAAAGCCCCAAAGTTTCCAAAATAGCCTATATTTTATACCTTTAAACATATGTACATGTGCAGTAAAAGTAATATATTAATAGGCACCAACTCTATCTGAGTAGAAAAAGAAGAGAATGTTGGGCAGGGAGACAAAGTAGGTATTAGTTATATAGGTAAATCATTATTTTTGTTTGAAAAAAGACAAATATCACATGGTATTAATATTTCTTCAATCTGGGTGACAGGTGCATGGAAATTTATTATGTTATTTTGCATGTTTTGTGTATTTCAAGTGTTTCATAATAAATCAAACAAACATAGAAGGGAAATAGAATGCCAGGAACCGCTGACAAATAAAAAATTGTCTCTGAACTAACATTCCCAAGCAAATGCAAATGCAAATACAAGGACCTTAGCGGTCATTCTTGATACCTGTCTATCGAAGGGATCCACAGAAGAATTCCCAGATCCTTGTAATCAATTTTCTGTTGAAGCTTGGTCCAAATTTCTTATCACTTAGACTTATTTATTAAATGCAGAAGTTGTACATGTATGGGTATTTCCAAGAGCAACCTCTTTTTATTTTATTGAAATATAAAAATGAAGCACAGATAATTTTTAATAAAATGACAATTTAAGAAAAGGAAGCCCTGACTGGTGGCACAGTGGATAAGGCGCTGGCCTGAGAATCCAAAGGTCGCTGGTTCGATTCCCAGGCAGGACACATAACCAGGTTGCAAGCCAGGTCTTCAGCCAGATCTGTAGCTGGAGGCAGGTGAAAGGCAACCATACATTGATGTTTCTCTCCCTATCTGCCTCTCTCCCTACCCCTCTCTCTAAAAATAATAAACAAAATATATATTTTTTAAAAATGATATTTTTATATGTTTTATTTTGATCCCTTATTTCAAACAAGGTATTTTGTTAATGAAGAACAGAAAATAGTCACAGACCTTTAGTTTCATCTGCTTGTGTTTTAGGTGGGAAAAATCAATGTGTGGTAGTGAAGGGCAGAGGAATATTCCCAGAAGAATATTTGAAAATTATGCACCTGCTCATGTTAAAATTTGTGTACACACACACATACACACACACACACACACAATCTTAACCTTAAATATGTTCCTAGCATGTGATTTAATTCTGTGGCCGCCTGATTTTGCATTTAACCCTTTTTAATACATATACATAAATTTCAAAGAAAATAAAGTTAGTCCAAAAACTTTGTTTTTGTTTTGTTTTAAACTAGCACAATAAAACTAAATGTATTCAACATTGTGAAAGCAAAGAAGTAAGTGTGGTGTTTTACTTGTAGAAAACCTAACCTCACAACCATCATTTTTAAAACTTGGCTCATACAATATCTTGGCACTCATTGGAAATAGAATTTACTGAAGTAAGAAAAAGGATATTATACAGCAGATAAAATTAAATGACAGAACTAAAGGAGTTATGCTAAAAAGAATTAAGTTTTCCCTGAATATGAGCGTTCAAAAACATATTAACTTGTTAGTATGTTTTGAATCATCATGTGGTAAATATCATGTGGTGAATCAAATGTTATGTGCTGCAAATATAAAAATACAATGGCTATGTAAAGACACAGCTTCTTTAAGAAAATTTAGAACTATAACTTTGGTTAGGAATGTATTCAATTGACCCTTGGCTATGTCAGTCACTAAATAGGTATTTAAATGTAGGAAAGTTATGTAATTTCTCTATTCCTTTACTTTTAAAAACTTGTTGTGGAAAATAAAGGCAGTTTTATACTATATGGAATACTTTATAAACGTGAGGTGCTGATTTTATTCTCTTGGACCTAGACTGTGGAAAACTTTATTTTTTCTTAATTTGATGGATAATAGAAAAATATTATTTCCTTGGGAAGAATAGTTTTAACATGTTCAATGATGTAATTAAGAATGCATGAATACATAATTTTTTGTAAATATTTTAATAATATGATAATACTAGTTTTACCTCAAAGAATATATATATATGTGATTCACAGAAGTAATGTGTGAGTATGTGTGGATGTGCATGTTCTTAGAAGATAGCAGTGTTAGGAAGAGAAACACCAAAAAATGAAAATAATAAAGATGTTAAAAAGTTTAACAGTTAAAACAAACTGCAACAAGCTAACAGAATTAAAGTTTGAAACCTAAACATTTATCCGGGTTTTATTTTTCTCAGGAATCCTGGCCAAGAAAGAAATAAGTTTTGGATGAGAGTACAATGCCAATATATCAAAAACAGAAAAATAAGCTACTGAGTACCTAAAATATCTGTCAAAATGCTTTCATTTAGAGCCATAGAAAATGTATTTTATTGTCCATCTGCTTCTCAACCTCAAAAAGCTTAGCAAATACATACTGAGGAAAAGAGAATCTTACAATGATGAATATAGGTTGAGCAGCAAAAATAAATATTAGAAAAAAAACTAATTACCTAAAAATCTACTTCTGATTATATATTGCTTTACCTTACAAAAACCAAAATAAAGTAGAATGGTAGTTACAGAGAGACTGGCAGAAACCTTGAGCCAGTAGTTTCAACATGGTCTAATATCTTATGCATGATTTGGAGACCACCTACTTTATGATCTTATTGTTCATATCTACATCCCTTGTTTATTGCATCCTATATTACTTGTGCACTTTTTTCCTTTCAGCTTTTCCATTTGTTGTTCTTTTTTTCAGGAATAATTATTACTTCATCATTCAAGTATCTGCTCTTTTGACACTCCTCTGTGTCAAATAGCCTATCAAAAGAGTTGAACACTCTGTTTCCTTATGTTTTCTTGCCCTACTTCATTTTTCTTCACACCCCTTAGGGACCACTTGACATTTTGTTATATATTTTTGTATGTTCATTATATGATACTTTCCTATATTATAAGCTTTCATGAACATAAATGCCTCTCTGAAGTAAGATAATCTTTGGCACACGATACCTGGCAATCGGTAAGAACGTACAAAGTTAATTTTTCAGGATATAGTCAGGAGACATAAATTACACAATAATTGGGAAGGTTTATAATTAAATAATTAAGAACTCAAGCACAGGATTAATATAATGGGAGACTGGCTACCAAGTTATAAAGGGAACCCTAAAGAATACAGAAAGAGCTGGTACTGGGAGCAGCCACTCCCCCTGTGACAAACAGAAAGCACCCAACTGAGACAAATCTGGACGAGGGGTCCTGGCCTGAGGGTTGGCACCTAAGACCTCATTGGAGAGAGTAAAGTTATAGCCAATCGGATGCAGGGAAGTTCTGTGGCGTATCTATGCTTGTGGAAATTTTTGAGAATCCACCTGATGGGGTGGTGAAGGGTGCCCCATAGGAGGTGGCTTCGTGCTGTGGAAATCACTTCCTAGGCTGAAGGGAAGGCTGTTAACAATAAGGTGGTACAAAGGGAATTTACCACTCGGGGTGGTACGTTAAGATACTGTGATCTAGGACACGGTGGGTGGTTGCCATGGGGTGCTGCTGCACGTTGCTGACTGCCACACAGAGTAAGATAAGAGAGACCACGCGCCTAAGAAGCAAGAAGATGCTTCTCTTCCAGGTCTACTGAATCCTGAATCCTCTTTATTGACAAAAGTTACCTTTATTCCAGCTGACAAGAGACAGATGTTCCAGTATTACAAGCAAAGCAATTAAGAAAAATTTGGTACTTAGAGACAATATATGTGTTAACTTTGTTCATTTCTTTGGGTTCTTAATTTCTATTTGTATTCTTCAGACACAAGGGTCTCCACTAGCAAGACAGAGCTACCTTTGTAAGAAGTGAAGTTCTCAAACTCGCCCCAAAATGCAGGCCCAACAATCACTGTATCTACAACCTTATTTACAGTACTGCTGAATATCCAATTACCTGTACACTAAATTGTAAAGCTAATCATCAAAGCCTTGACGTACATTATAAAGGCAATAAAAAGACAATAAAATAAGTCCTAAAAAGTAGCACATCAAGGCCTATCTGGAAAATGTCCATCCATTATTAATCTGACGAAAACAGTTTGCACAATATCCATGTAACATGGCGGCCAAGAAAGTGGACTGGAATGCACATGTGTGAACAGTGACAACTGTACTGTACTAGTCAACAGGGGTGGCAGACGCCCTTGAGTGAGTCTGTGGCTGTGCGACCTTCACATTCAAAATGACTGAGAGAGTAAAACAATGAATCTGCATCAAACTTTGCTTTAAGCTTGAAGAAGGCCACAGCTATGGGCAACGGATGATTGGCAGTTTTATTACAACATTCTCACTCATGCAGAGCTTTTGTGGAACATCAAATCACCCAGGTGACTCAGCCCTGCTGCAGCACCCACGACAGCCCTGATTTGGTGCCCTGTGACTTCTGGCTTTTCCAAAAACGAAAATCACCTTTGAAAAGGAAGAGATTTCAGACCACCTATGAGATTCAGGAAAATATGACGGGGCATATGGTGGCAATTAGAATTATGTGAGGTGCCTACTTTGAAGGTGACTGAAGCGTCATTGTCCTATGTATAACACTTCTTGTATCTTCTTCAATAAATGCCTGTATTTTTCATATTGCATGGCTGGATATCTTGTGGATAGATCTCGGTATACTGTGTCCTATATGACACAACCCACCCTTTCAGGGTGTTGTTTCCCAACTGGTGCTACAAAGAAGATACAAGTGACCCATTTTACCTTTCAGTTCATCTCACTACTTTCAAATGATGTGGCAAGTCTCAAGGCCCTTAATTCTATGGACATTAGCCCATTGCTACATTTCACTGGGTAAAATAAGTTCCTCGTTTAGAAGCACTGCTATGATATAGAATGTCATTGTGCTTTATAAGACATTCTCTGGAGTTTTTGGATTTCAGTGCTACCAAAACATTACAGGCAAGGAAGGAAATCCATATCCAGAATATGTATCTAATCCAGTAGAATATTTTTCCAATCCATGGTGAAATTAATCTCATGTGATCAATTGCAACACATTGATTGCCTTTTACATCCAGGCAATAATGACCAATTTAGGAGACTCAGTGCTCCTATTACCTCCTACCACAATAATAGGCAAAACAGATTAATAGATATTTTTGTTCAGATTATAGAGACCCTCATAGAAAATTAGGCCCTCATCAGTGTCATTAGACAGACCATTCCCATCCTGTCAACATGGATCATTGTTCATAAATTCATTGTGCCAACACAGGGAAAAGATTTTGGTACCCACAGCATGTGCCATTTTGCCCAACCAATTAGGAAGACCCTACCATAAAGGAGATGCTCTTTCTTGGACATTAACATGATGCGGAAAGTTCTTCACAGTCTGTGCCCAAACTAAAATATTCATCTGTACCTCTTTCCAATATTTCTTCATCGTTAAATTTCCGATCCTGTTCTTTACAAGTCTGACCATCTAGCTCACCAGGTAGACACTTCCCATGCTTTTAAAGAATTATCTCTGAGTGGGGCTAGAATGTCTTTGTTACCTATTCACTTTCAGGCAATACTTGGATTTCACATAGAGCCATTTCCTAGCCAGGCTTGAAAATGTTTTCCTCAGTCCTGTGGATTTGAGGACCCTACACACCCCATGGACAGAGGTCGAACGAGATGAGGCAATATCAAAAGAGTTGATGATATCAAGTAAGTCTGAGCCAATATCTTTTGAATCTTAGTTACATCGTCTGAAACTATTTGATGTATTTATTTCAATCATAAAGAGCTGTGCTATGAATTTCTGATTGTGCAAGTGCAGTAAATATTCCTGCTCACCAAGAATACTTCGACAGTCACTGAATCTGATGGATCTGAAGGTCTAAGTAGCAGAATAGTTTGATGTGCAGCCAGAGCTTATTGCAGATTCTGCTCTTGCTCTGGTCCTTATTTGAACCTGGCGACCATGTAGCACATTAAAATCTGGCATAGATGGTCTCTATAATCTGAACAAAAATATCTATTAATCTGTTTTGCCTATTATTGTGGTAGGAGGTAATAGGAGCAACAATCTTTCTTTTACCAATGTGAGGAACATCTCTACATGTTCTATACCACCAAACCTACAGATGGGGGACAACGACATAAGACTGTGGAAATTTTCACTGAGGTAGAGTCCTCTGAATTTTTTCAGGGTTTCCAATCCACTAATTTGTATATGCCTGCGTAAGGCATTTAAAATGCCTGCTGCTTCTTGCTCTTTGCTGTTTTTCAGACTTTTCTGAAACTAAGATTAAAGGACTTGATCTTGTCAATATCTTACTGTAAGTGACTCTATAAACTCAAATGATGCCCCCCATGCCACAGTCCTTGCAGTCATCACTGTGCCATAAAGGTCAAGCGTGGCATCCAGCTGGACTCCCAGGACACTTGCTTTAGTAATCATTTAATTATAATTAACCATAATTTATAGTTTGATTATTTGTAATGCCACTTCATGTCATTTGTCAGTAGAAACACATTTCCAGTTGACAAGGATTTCAGGATTGTGAGCTGGTTCATAGTCATGATCAAACTGATTCTCAAATCCCATCTTCCCAATACCAGTTCTATATTACTCAGTGGCCAAACAGAAGCCACAAACCAGAGAACAATTTAAATGGAAATATTGTTATAAAGAATTATTAACAATTACAGGGGATTATAGTAATGGGTTACTAGCTGCCAAGGGTATAACAAATTCTAAATAAAATAGAGGAGTATCAGATATAAAGGCAAGTGACTCCTCACAGGGTTAAAGCAGAGCACAAATTTAAGGAACAAATCTGACAGCTACTCTCCACCGTCAGACCTCCTGAGAGAGGGTATAGCTATGATCTACCGGGTACTAAAGACATTATTTAAATTGCAGCACTGGTAGAAATTTCTAGGAATAATCCTCTGGGGGATCCTGGGAACTCAACTACATGAATGTTCTGTGCTTTGAAAATGCCTGGGACAGAGCCAGACAATGGCATCAGTGGGAAAATGCTACACTTGGAACCCACTGGCAACTATTATGGAGTGGAATGGAATTCCTGCAGGAAAATGGCATGTGCAAAACTCACCAGAAATCAATCATTATTAGTACTACCCTGGGAAGATTCTTTCTATGATTTTTGGGAATGCTGCCCATGGGGAAGTAACATGCACTGATGGCCACTTCTTGCTGCAAAAGAGTGCACAGAGGAACCAGGAAGAAATGCCCTTTCAGGCCCTTCTACTTACAGCTTAAAATTATGCCACCTGGTAAAGAAGAAATTTTTCAGTGTCACAAGCAGAAAAATGAAGGGTATATTTGGATCTAAGAGGCAATATATTGATAACTATAACACACCAAGCATTAGAAGAAACAAAATCCAATGTTGCTAAGCCAAGAGAAAGTAGCAGCCCTGATTGGTGTGGCTCAGTTGATTAAGTGTTGACCTATGAACCAAAGTGTCACTGGTTCAATTCCCAGTCAGGGCACATGCCTGGATTGCCAGCCAGGTCCCCGGTTGCAGGTACACAAGAGTCAATCACACTTTGATGTTTCTCTCTCTCTTTCTCTCTTCTTCCCTCCCCCTCTTTCTGCAAATAAATAAAATCTTTAAAAAACAGCAGCATGAACTAACCAGTTGTGTGACACAAATAATTTAGCATTGGCAGACTAGAACTTTATGATTACCTAGTTCAAAAGAATAAAAGAAAACATAGTGTTAAGAAGGCTCTGGAATCTATAAGAATTCAAATGGATATTCTAGAACTGAAGCTATAATAAAATTATTTTTATTAAAATATAAAAACACAAAAGTTAAGAATTCAATAGATGGGATTAATAACAATTATTAAAAGGCATATAATTAGGAAACTTGTGACCAGGCCAGTAGAAAATATCCTGAGGGAAACTAAAGACTAGAAAGTCAGTAAAGCTTGTATGACAAGATGCTGTGAAAAAATGAACACATATTTAATAGAAGTTTCAAGCAGAAAGAAACAATAAAGCTGGAAAGAAAACAACTGAAGATATATAGGGTTTCTTGACTTATCAGGAATGGATGGCACTAGCTTCAAATGATACCTCGTAAGTCTAGAATCTGTTCTTTCAGAAAAGACCAAAATGTGTCCATTTTCCCCACTATATTTATTTAAGAAAAGATGTCAGATTTCAGAATATGATGGACAAAAATTGTATAGGTAGGGATTAAGATGATTTCAAAGTCTGAACCACTATTCTCCAAGTCTTAGAGTGCCACCAGGACAATTTAATATAATTATAATTATATCATAAATGGAGTTTATTTTTGGTGTTCTGTATTTGTCTTTTTATCCTGTGTCATGACCCAGAGTATCAAAGGTTCTATACAAATTATTTAAGCAAACAATCCTTCTTGCAAAGTGGCTACCCCAAGTAGCTTGTAGTGATGACTAACAATGTCATAACTGTCCTGGAAGAAATGAAGATGTTATTGAGCATACAAAAGCTTTTGAAGATGAGATTAGATGTGATTTTTGCTTTCATACAAGGTAAAGTTAGGACACAAAACAGATGGCACCATTACCACATACAATTCCTTTCTGAACCAATTTATTTCCTGTTCTTTTTCTTGAAGATTTCATTTCAGATAACATTTTTAACATAGTAAAAAGTTCAATTCTTGGGTTATAGATCCTCCTTTGAATTTAAGTAAATGTTGATTCACAGTCCATACAAATATTTACTTGTAGTTTAAACAAGGGAAGCAATAGGAACTTGACAACATACCTCAGGAGAGATAGACTTCTTTGATTCAGTCTCTGAAATTATGAATGTGAATAGAATATAGCAAAATATGACTCAGAAAATAAGAAATACTGAACTTATCTACAAATGTCTTGAAATGTAATTTCAATTTTCTGATTGTTGCCCATTAAGGAAAAAACTGCCACTCAATATCTGAAATACAACTCTTATGTTTTGTTCAGCAATAGATGCTTGTGCTTTAAGACATTCTATCTCTGAGCAAAGAACATTGCTAATCTCACATATGGGTTTTGGAAAAGTGAATGTCAGAAATTAGTGTGCTATTAGAAACAGGAATGTTCATGAATTAAATGACTTTCAGCCTCAATTATGAGATTGTGACTGCCACCAATTGGTTGACCTTCAGAATGTGGAACAGTTTCTTGCTGCAGGACAGTTGAAGTTCTCATTGGTTGATTGGAAGGGTTTTAAAACCAGTTACATTTTTTTCTATTAATATAATAGGAATTAATCAATATAATGATATTTCTGTAGGAGAATAGGAACTTATTTTCAAGTATAACAACAAAAATATATACACCTTTGAAATAATTAGAAATTCAGCTTTCTGTTTTTCCATTGTCTGGTACACTAAATGATAAAAGTAACAGAAAAAAGGAATAGCTGTACAGATAGAAAGACTAAACAAATCTGTCTGGGAGTACAGTAAATAGCTGTTTCAATAATATGTATATTGTATGTTCTTGTTATGAGTTAATGGCAATAATTTTTAAAAAATTAAAAAAGGAAATTGAAGTAGCCATTCTTTTCTAGGAAAGGGCAAAAGATATTTATTTTAATCATCTTTGTGGTAATGAACTGCCAACCATATGTTTCATCTTCCATCTGAATGTGCCATATTTTCCTAATAATACCTCTTAAGTACAATTGTATATAAGAAGCCCAAAACCACAATCAGAAATTTACTTCATTTTTGTGGTGAACAAATGTCATATTCAAAGTTTGTGCAGTATTCTACCAAGAGGCTGACCTTTTACATTTCTTTAGAGAATTCCTATTTCAATCTAATTAATTTAAATATAAAACTAAGTATCTCCCAAATAATTATCTTAAAAACTTAACTGCTGTGCTAAAGAGAATTGAAGGATGTTGTTGTAGATATGGCGATGGGATAGGACTAAATTTTATGGAACGCCTGCTATTTTTCCAGGTGCTGTTCTATGTAATCAGCTTGCTTTTCACAATATCTATTTAATTTCCAGAGTAGCTGCCTTTTTTCCTTTATGAAAAACATCACATATAAATAAAGCCTGATTATTATGCACTTTATATATGGACAATTTATGACTTAGAGAGATTTGAGAAATTTCTCTGCTCAAAAAATAACTTGGGGAAGCCAGGGTTCAATGTACAGTCCTACCTATAAGCCCAAGGGAGCTCTATGATGAAATAAAGTAAAACACGTTTCCTAAATGCCATTATTGTGAATTATTCTATACTGTGAATATCAAGAATATTGAACTATGGGGCTTTCAATTTCTGTTATCTATCCTATATTTGATTTTGTGAGGGAAATAAATGAATTTTCCAAGTCAGTTATGTTGATAGTGACTACATTACACTCTTAAAAAATCTATTTTATTGATTATGGTATTACAGTTGTTCCAATTTTTTCCCCTTTGCTCTTCTCCACCCAGTATCCCCTTCCCTCTAGCAATCTGCCACTTAGTTCATGCCCATGGGTCATGCATATATGTTCTTTGGCTTCTCTATTTCCTATATTATTTTTTAAAATATTTTATTTACTATATTTAGAGAGAGAAGGGCAGGGAGGGAGGAAGAAAGGGAGAGAAACATCAATATGTGGTTGCCTTTCACCTGCCTCCAGCTAAGGACCTGGCTGGAGACCTAGCTTGCAACCTGGTTATGTGCCCTGACTGGCAATCAAACCATCAACCTTTGGGTTTGCAGGGTCCTATCCACTGAGCCACCAGCCAGGGCCCTATACTATTCTTAACATCCCCCTGCCTATTTTGTACCTATCAATTACTCTTCTTGATCTCTGAACCTTTTCATTCATGCTCTCCCTTCCCCCTCCTAGCTGATAACACCCCCAAATAATCTCTATATCTGTAATTCTGTTCCTATTCTGCTTGTTTGCTTACTTTGCTTGCTTTTTTTGTAGGTTCGGTTTTTGATAGTTGTGAATTTGTTGTCATATTAATGTTCCTAGTTTTGATCTTCTTTTTCTTAAATAAGTCCCTTTAACATTGCATATAAAGGCTTGGTGATGATAAATCCCTTAAGCTTTATATCATCTGGGAAGCACTTTATCTTCCCTTCCATTCTAAAGGATAGCTTTACTGGATAGAGTAATCTAAGTTGCGGGTCCTTGTTTTTTATCATTTTGACTACTTTTTGCCAGTCCCTTCTTGCCTACAAAACTTCTTTTGAGGTATTAGCTGATACTCTATGAAAACTCCTTTATAGGTAACTCTCTTCTTTTTTCTCACTGCTTTTAAGATTCCCTCTTTGGCATTTTAATTATGGTATGTCTTGGCATGGTCCTCTTTGGGTCCAACTTGTTTGTGATTCTCTGTGCTTACTGAACTTGCATGTGTATTTCCTTCACCAAATCAGAGAAGTTTTCTTTAATTTTTTTTCAAATAACTTTTCAATTTCTTGCTCTTCCTTTTATCTGTCTGGCATTCCTATGATTTGGATGTTGGTATGTTTGGAGATGTCCCAGAGTCTTCTTATACTATCCTTGCTTTTTTGATTTTGAATTTTTGTTTCTTCTTGCTGTTCTGGTTGAATGTGTATTTCTTCCTTATGTTCCAAATTATTGATTTGAATTCTGACTTCCTTGCCTTCATTGTTGGTTCTCTAGATTGTTATTTCACTTTGTGAATCTTCATTTTATCCTTTATTTTGTTGCCATATTTGATTAGTTCTTTGAGCTTCTAATCATCAATATTTTGACCTCTGCATCTGATAGGGTGGTTATCTCAATTTTATTTAATTCTTTTTCTGGGGTTTTATTCTGTTATTTCATTTGGCCCGTGTTTCATTGTTTTCTTAATTGGCAGCCTCCCTGTGTTTGTTTCTGTGTATTATGTAAAGCTGCTTTGACTCCCTTAGTGGCCTGTTGTAGAAAAGACACCTATAAATTTTGTGGGGGCAAGCTTTAAGGTAATCGCCAGAGTGGGGCAACCTACTTCACCTCTTTGTGGTTCTGTGTGGAGGGAGAACTCAGAGAGTGGGTTGTGCCACTGTCTGGCATCTGGGGGTTTGCCCAACACTTGCCCTGTTTCCAGTCACTTTACCCCCTGCTCGTATGGTAGTGGCACCCTTTCTGCTATTGTCCTGGTGGTGAATTCCAGAGTGGGTAAGTTTGCATACATTCTAAGACTGTGCAGACCCTTTAAGCAGATTCTCCTGAAAATCTGGCAGTTTCTTTCACCACCACAACCCCCACTGGTTTTTATAACCAGAAGTTATGGGAATTTTTTTTCCAGCACTGGAACCTTTGGCTGTGTAGTCTGGCCTGGGGCTGGGATCACTCACTCCTAAGGTATCCGTTCTAATTTTTATCTACCACATGTGAATATGAGACTGCTTGTCCTGTCACCATTGCCACCTGTCCATACCACATTATATCTTCTCACCTTTCCTTCCATCTCTATGTCCTGGCCTCTCCTACCCATCTGGATGAACGTGACTTATTTAAATCCTTGGTGTTAAGACTTCTATATAGTTCAATTGTCTGACAGTTTAGGGTATCATTTTGTGGTTTAGTTGTGATTCTTTCCGTGGTTTTGTGATGAGACCAAGTGTGTCTACCCACACCTCCATCTTCACCAGAAATCTCAGTTATACTATTCAGCAAATATTATTTATGGAGTTTCCCCTTGCCCTGCAAATGGAACCATATACTATGCACATTAAAGTGCATGCCCTGGAGAAACTCAAGCAAGGAAGCTCTAAATAGTATATTTTGTTTTTTAAAGTGTTAGCATTCAGCTTATTGGAAGGTACATGATAGAACGATGCTTCCCCTTTGCAGTAAATGATGCCACATTTCTTGTTGTTTACCAATTTTCTAGCTCTCTGTAGTGCTCCATGACTTTCCAGCTACAATCATGACTGTACCGGGAAGTTCATCAGTCAATTCCCTCAATGCCCAGGGATATATTTTATTTGGTCCTGCTGGGTTTATGTATGCTTTCATTTTTAAAAAAACATTCCCTGATGAGTTTTAGTCAGTAGTTATTTTTTCATTTCTTTGCAATTCTGTAAACTTCATTTTCGCTGCCAGCATTGTTTTTCTTAGGTTGTTATACTGTTTCCACTTTTTATTTTCTTCTTGTTTCCTATGAATCATGGACTATAAAAATTAGCTAATTTTCTCATCTCTTCAGGAAAAAAACTGCTCATTTCTCTACTTTTATTTCTTTTTGCTTTTGGAATCTGTGTTTTCTGGTATTACTTTAAATTCTATTATAGCGAGTGCTCCTTTTACCTCTCCTAGATTCTGCCTCACCTATTCCACTTGACATTACACTATCTTACTTCTTAAGCACACTGGTGTTTACCCTTCTGCACTTTAGCATATGGATACTCCATCTCACAACTTGTATACCTAAGTTCTCTACTACATTGCTTGATGGGAAATATTCATAGAAAAAAGAGCAATGTGATATATGATATGTGTGTGTGTATGTGTGCATACACACATGCAATTAACATGGAGGGATATAAGTTGTGAAAGAACTTTATGTTGCTTAGCATAATTAGTTTAAGATTCAGATGCTTAAGTTTATAGTTCATGAATAATGGCCCCTGCATATTAACTATGTTTCAGGTTTTGTAGTAAGACCTTTTTACACATATATCCTGTTTAGCAAATGAAGAAGAGCTGCCTTCAGTGAGAGAACAAACTGATTCATATGGCTCTTATGGACTTATGCTTATGACCTCCTATGTTGGCAATTACTTTTCCACTTTAAATATTATTTGAGGGAACCAGCCAAACTTAGCTTCTAATCTATAGCTTCTTTTTTCTACCTGAAGTTGCTGTATAATTAGTGTTTGAAAATATAGAATGATATTCTTCTTGGGTTTCTTTTTATGTGTCATCAAACTTAACAGATCAAAAGCTTTTGCTAGGACACAGAATATATGGCAGAGTAAGAGCTCACAATGAAATAAGCTACATTCATATTGAGTATACACTCAAACTGAATATTATGGTAAAGCGCTTGTTCACAATGGGGGATGCTGATTCTCACCAGCTAAAAGCTTATAGTACAGTCTATTGAACTAGCTTTTAAACACAAAGAACATAAAACTGAAATCAAAGCAAAGGGAAATGATATATTGGTATTGTCCTTTAGTGTCATGTATATTGTCTACACTTAATCATACATAGTCACACTCTCTGTCTCTATATATCTATGTCTACATATGTATACATATGCATATATGCATTTATGATATTTGATGAATGTACTTAAATATCATTTTAGAACTAGAACTTTAGAAACAAGATAATGTTTCAGGGTTATAAAAACTATTGACATTTTTATTATATGCCCAGACAATAATGAAAAAGGTCATTCCTAGATAAAACACTTTGAAAACCAAACCTTCTAGAATAGAAAATTAAAAAATAAAATCTCAACAAATAATTCAACATATAAAATAAATATGCTAAAATATAATCTAAACAGAATAATAATTAGTCTAGAGTCAAACACAAGCAGCAACACATGATGCTAAAACTACTACAGCAATCTTCTCAAAGTACAATGGGAAAGCCAACATTCAATATTAAAATCTATACCTAAATAATTTTTTAAAATATTTTATTTATTATTTTCAGAGAGACGGGAAGGGAGAGAGGCAGAGAGGAAGAGAACCATCAATGTATGGTTGGCTCTCACCTGCCTCCAGCTATAGACCTAGCTGGAGACCTGGCTTGCAACCTTGTACCCTGGCTGGGGAATCAAATCAGTGACCTTTGGGTATGTAGGCTGGCACCTACCTAAATAATTTTTTAATGAAATATGAAGGTATCATAAATGAACTTAAGATATCAAATTGCTCTGAATATATCTCACTAATTTAAAAAATGATTTTGTATTTAGGTTTTTCTCCAGCCCAGTATTTACTTGACATCAATCACATTTCTCAATCTAAAGTACATTTTAATCATGTATATTTTTATTTTATTACATGTTTATTTGATTGATGATTTTTTGGTACAGCTTAACCCCACTCCAATTTTACTCTCTCTTTATATTTAAATTCAGCCATTTTAAAGTTTTAAATACTATGCCTTTTTCTCATAAATTAGGCCATAATCCTAAAGGACTATGTTCTTATAAGAAGGGGAAGAAGCACAAGAAGTGTCTGTGCAAGAAGGAAAGGCCATGTGAAGGAAAGAGAGAAGGTGGCCATCCATAAGCTTGGAAATAAGAGCTCACCAGAAACCAACATGCCAACACCTTGATCATGGACATCCAGCCTCCAGACTCTGAGAGAATACATTTCTGTTGTTTAAATGACCTCCTCTGTGGGATTTTGTCATAGCAGCCAAGTAGACTAATTCAGTATTCATATTACACATATTTGACAAAAGACATATCTGGTAGAATATAAAATGAATACCTACATTCCAAAAAGTAAAAGATAAACAATCTCATTTAAAATAAATAAAAATAATTAGATATTTAATAAAAGAATATATCCAAATGACCAGTAGGCAAATGAGAAGATACTCAGCCTATTTAGCTATCAGAAAAGTTCAAACTAAAAACACTGCTACAGCAATTCACATCCTCTAGAGTGGCTAAAATGAAAAAAGCTGCCAATACCAAGTACTGCCCAGTACATGGAGCAAATGCAACTCTCACACACTGAGAGAACTATTTATTGATACATGGCAATTTCTATTAAAGCAAGCTAAGCATGTGAGTATTTCATGATCTACCAATTATATCCTCAGGTATATGTCTATGTCACAAAGGGATACACACAAGGATATTTATAACATTTTATCCATAATAGAAGAACACTGGAAATAATTTAAATGTTCAACAAGGGAATGGATATATTCCTAAATTTTCAAACAATGTAATAATAAAGAAAAGAAACTATAGAAACTAGAATTACATGTAACAATACAGGTTCATATATATATATGTACTTGTATATACGTGTATATATGAACCTGTATACACATGTATCTCAATATATATGTATATATACATATATATGGAGATATAGATAAATATAGATATAGCTATTCATTCCCATGTCCTGGATATCTAGATTGTTTCTTTTTATTTTTTTGTGTCATTCCCTATTCATGCTCATATTTGCATTTTCTTCGGTATTTGGCCTGAGGGGTTATATACTGCAAAATTATTTAGAAACCATACAAGATATAATATTTAAAGAGAAAAAAGTAAAATTTATACAAAAGTAAATGTGATCTTAATATACTCTTTAATCTATACTCTTTGTCTATACAGGAATTACATATTTATATTCATTACAATTTACACTACTTGCCATTTCAACATTAAAATTAACTTATGAACACAATATAGAAGGCTTCAATGATCATAGGACAGAATATACATGTTATGTATCTTTATGTATGTATGCAATGCATGCTACATATCTTTATAATACAGAGGTAAAATGAAATGGTCAGTGTGTAGGCAGTAGAAAGACTAGAAAGAGAAGTACCTCTAACCTACTAAAGAAGAATCCTAGAGAAGTTGTCTGTATTTGATGGCACTGGAACTAAGGTTTATATAATATACAAAGTTACTGGAATACATGGTATAACCATTATTTGTAGCGAGCAACCATGTTAAGAGAAAATGAAGCTGGAAATCATATAAGTAACTAAGGATACAGGAGAGTACAACAAATCCCCATTTATCATAATAGAAGTAGGTCACATAATATCTAAAAATTTGTTAATCAATGATCTAAGTAAAAATATTTTGGAGATGTAGAGATCCCAACTCCAATTCAGGGCAGTGCAGGGAGGGACACCCATTCTCCTCAAGCAATTTTTGGATACCAATAAAGTGTCAGAAAATTCAACTCAATTCTAACACTATCTACCTGGACACTGCATCAAATTTCACATAAGAATTCAGTCCTGCGGCTGCCACCTCCACTTCAGGTGCCAGTGGCTAACCTAGGTTGCCACTTGTGCTTCTGACCAAGTTGGCTCTAGACTGGAGGTTCCAATGACCCCTCCATTTTAGATGCCAATTACAAGCAAGGTTATTACCTGTACTTTTGATCAGAGGGCCCTAAAACCCCTCTCTAGGTTTAATTAATTTGCTAAAAGAATTCAGAGAAGCATTGAACTTACTAGATTCTTAGAAAAGAATATAACTCACCAACAGCCAGATGGAAGAGATGCGTAGGGCAAGATATGGGGAAAAGATTCAAAGCTTCCATGCTCTCTCCAGGTACACCATTCTCCCAGCACCTCTGCATGTTCATCACCCTGAAACCTCCCTGAACCCTTTCCTTGTGCATTTTTATGAAGGCTTTATTACATAAACATGACTAAGTCGTTGGTGAATGATTCAATCTCCATCTCCTCTCCCTTCCAAGAGGTTCAGGAGTGGTACTGAAAGTTTCAACACCCAAGTGACCTGCTTGTCTCACCTAGTTACCTAGCCCTCACCCTTAGGGTTTTTCCAAAAGTCACCACATTAATATAACAGAAGACACCTCTATCCTTCTCACTCAGGAAATTACAAAAGTTTTAGGAGCACTGCACCAGAAATGTGACAAAGACCAAATGTATATTTCTTATTTTAAATTACAGTATCATAGGAGGTAATTACCAGAAGAGTTTAACACAGAGATAAAAGAGTTAAAATTTGAACCATTTTTGGAGCAAAACTGAGGATTAAAAAAGCACACGTTTGTTTTCACTGTGAGCCCTTCAGTAATATTAACATTTTAAATGATGTACATGTATTATTTTGATTATTCAAAAGTTCTTTGTATACTTATTTGGTGACCATTCTTGCACATAAATAGCATAAACAGTAAATAAAACCTATTTGGTAGGCAATTTAATATATAGGAGAACAGAAGAGATGACCCCCAAATATGCACTTTGGCATGTAGATTATTTTGAACTGAAGGCAATGGAGATCTTACAGACTCAAGAGAAACTTCTGCCCCTCTCTTTCAACTATCTAGAAGAATCTAATTTGGGGGTCTTTTCAGGGACAGATTTCATGAGAGCAATACATCTGCATGGCTGTGCAATCCTCTAATTAGCACCATGCTTTTTTGGAGCCCCAGGACCTTGCCCATTCTTAAGCTCACATGGCTTTTTACCATTCTGTTAATGAACCTCTCAGGCACATGGGGTCTCTGACCCTCACATGTATATGGTGTTCCCGTAAGTACAAAATTTAATTTGATTTTTAATTAATTTGTCTCATTTAGTTTATTAGATCAGTTCAAAGAATCTTTATAAGGAAGAAGAAAACTCTTCCTCCCTAATAATAATAACTATTATCTTTCTATTAAATTTTTTTAAATTTATTTATTTTTAGAAAGAGGGGAAGGGAAGAGAGGCAGAGAGGGAGGGAGACATCAAAGTATGGTTGCCTTTCACCTGCCTCCAGCTATAGACCTGGATGAAGACCTGGCTTGCAACCTGGTTATGTGCCCTGGCTAGGAATCGAACCGGCAACTTTGGGTTCGTAGGCCAGCACCTTACCCACTGAGCCACCAGCCAGGGCCTAATAATAACTATTTAAATTAAAATACCAATACTCTTTGACCCAGCAATTCCACCAACAGAAATTCATCATACAGATATTTTTGCTTGAAAACACAAAAACACAATGATATAAATAGGGATATTCATTGTAGTGTTTCAGTAAAGGATCTATATATATCTCCATAGAAATTCATCATGATTTTGATATATGCATGAATTGAATTATTCCATTTCATTTTAATCTCCCTGTACTGTTCCAGGGTATTTTAAGATTCATTGTTATTACACGAAGTAAGAAAAGTTGCAGGACAATATTATAGAATGTCTTATGTGCATAAAATAAGTTTATCATGAACTTGCACATGTATGTATATACATAGCATTTACATGTAAAAGCATTTTTTGAGGGGAGAAATGGAAAAGTAATTTTTGACTATACTTCAGAAAATAACACTATGACAAGATTGGTAAGATGGAGGAATTTTGGGGGAGAATGGTGGAAGGAAAGGAGTCCTCTGTAGTGTTCAAAATATTAGCCTGGAAATGAATTATGTTTTCTATGAAACAATAGTGAAAAGCAATTTCAGAATAACCTGTTCATCTTTGTATCTTTAGGCTGTGTGACTCAATTCTTTGTACAGAGTAAATGTTCCATAATAGATGATTACATGAATTTGAAATGAAACAAGCCAGCAGTCACATGACATGAATGGAGTCCCCTACACTGAGGTAGAAGAATTTAGCAATGATTTCCTGTCTAAAACATCCTCTTATGGAGCTAGTAGTTAACCAACATTAAGTGCCTTAAGAACTAATTGAAAGAATGGCCAAGGTCCTTGTTAGAGAGCTTGTGTCTGTGAATTTCATTCTAAGTAGGCTTAACGATGCTATTACCTCTCCATGTCCACAGTGTCATATTATTGGTCAAAGGACACCAAGGTTGATGCACTTCTGCTCAATTTGAATCACAATTATTCTTTTCTAGGCAGAAATTTAATTAAGGTCAGAAACATCATGAGACAGACGTAAAGATAGCAAAGAATCATGTTTTATGTTTTTACCCCCCTGTCAACCATTTCCAGCCAAATACCTATCTATGTCCATTTCTCTCTACATTTCTTATAAGAAGAAGTCAATTCACCACTCTTACCAATTAAAATCTTAGGTTAGAGTATAACTCCTGAGCCCAATACCTTTACCTATTTCAGAGACAAAAATGAGACACTTGTATTATATGCACATGGCAGTAAGGTGGCAATGAAAAGAATAAGCTTTGTTCACAGTTTGATTTTGCATGCTAGCTCCATCAGTTACTATCTGAAAAGTTCCAGGCATGGTATTTGAATTAACCTCTTAGAGCCTTTGTATAACTTATTTGTGGAAAGTTGTAAATAATGCTTAAGCCAATAAACTTTAGTAGCAAATAGAGATTTTACAGAAGTATCTACATGGAGCTTTAAAACAGTAATTACTTATAAGAACTGCCACCAGACACACACAAAAAGAGATTGTCTTTCCTTCATAGGATAATACATACTTGTAGCTTTTCTGGAGCAAGTGGTACTTTCAGTATTAAAAACAAATACAAAAACAAACAAGAAAACAATAGGTAGGCAGGATACTGTTTCTTGAAAGAATCACCATATATTTTGAGCAGAGGTTAACCATTCTATAATTTTAGAAATAGGGAAATAATAAAATTGGAAAAAATACTGAAGATCCCCAAATGACTTCTTAGGTTTGTTATACTATCTTCTCTTTCATTTGCTAAACCTGTGCATTACCATGAAAATCTATAAATGCAAAAAAAAAAAATGTACATAAAATTGTCAAGCAATACAGAAATCAAAATTTTAGTGACCAAAACTTGGGAAAGCTGCCTTCAAAGCATCAACTATATGATCTCACACCTTGATTCCGAGTACAAGATAAAAACTTTATGTTTGATTGTTGCATTGCCTGACTGACCCATTCAGTTCAACAGATGTTTACTGAGCACTTACTCTATGCTGAATCCTCGGTTGTAAAGGGAACGTGGGTGATCCATACCATTGTGCAGCTTTCAGTCTGTAGGGAGAAGAGAGAGGCAATAAAAGTAGGCACAGAAATAAATCTATAAAAAATAATTCTAACACAGGACATGAACTAAAAAGTCAAGAGCTCACTATCAGAGAGAAATGACAGTAGTGGTGGGACATATTGTAATTTATATACAGTGTTTTAAGTTATTCTGTACCAAGATCAATTTATGCTCTCTGTATTCAATATGAATTAAAAATGCCTTAAATTCTAAAAATTTACATAAACTATGTAGTTTTGTAATTGTTCATCTTCAGAAACAAGAAATGAGGACTTCTCAATCCAATGTTTCAAATTATTTTTTATAACCACTAATTTAAAATTCAATGCACTGAGAAGAACCTTCAGCCTTCTTTCTCTAGAGATGATTGAAGTTTCATCTGTCACTTTACAGTGACAATGATTTCATTTTAAATCCTCACATAATGACTACATGTCAAAATCTTCTTTTAGCTGACTAATAACACTTAAAAGTTAAAAGAAAATGTTAGAAGTAATTATTTGAGAGCACTAATTTATTTATGTTTTTCTAAGGAATTTTTCTGTTTTGATTCTTTACTGGAAGTAAGCAAGGAAAACAATAATAACATGTAGGACAAGGAACGATACTGACAAATCTAATTGCTGGCTGGAACCCCCTACCATTGCTTAAGATGACAATTTGCAGCTGTTTTATAGATTCCTACTGCTGGTCCATTATTTGCTGGTAAATCAAGTACTAAATTGCTGATTTCCTCTGCCAAGATCCTTATTATTACTTTCCCATCCTTTTTCAAAGGTTTATTTTAAAAAAGAACAAAAATGTGAAGGCAAAAAGAACAGCAACAATAAGGCTCTGGGATTATAACTTTGATCCCCTTCTACAGTCAGTTAGTTTTACTTGTGCTGGAAAGCTCAATGAATCATTTATGTACTAAATAATTACTGCTATCTCCTCCTTCCTTTTTCTGTCATCTTTGCTAAATTGAACAATTTAAATCTCTTCTATTTTCTTGTTTCGAGCACTCATTCCTTTCTGCACCAAAAAGCTGAGGTAATATTAGGCAGAATGTGTTTCTCTCTCTCATTTATCCATCATCTCACCTCAGTAAAGGCCACGGACATGTTTAAGTCCTGGTCTGTTGCTCTGTGGCTGTCTGTGCTTCATGGCTTGGCTCTTCTCATTGTGCATATTCCTGAAGGTTTCTGTCCAGGTTGTTCATTTACATTCAATTAATTATTGAAGCTTTGTCAGAGTAAATAGTTTTGTTACAAAAAGAATCCTGAAGGTTTTTTGAAGACTGCTAAAGTAGTTAAATCCATTTTAGAACTCAGTAACTCTCACTTCTGAGGTTAAAGCCCCATTCCTCACAGGCACAACTTTGAATCCTATTGCAGAACATCTTGGGCCTGAGGAGTAATGAGTGACTGATGATACTATTAATTTCAGCTTTCGCTGGTTTTCTAAATACGGAACTTTACAATTCTCATCAAGTGTATAAAAAGAAACCAAAATAAACTTCCCAGAGCAACAGAAATTACATAATGTTTTTAATAAATCATACAGCCACTGACATTTTCCATTTCTGCTATGTTAATAATATACAGCTAGATTAAATTTCCTGGAACTTCAAATTAGTAATAAGCACAAATGACAGGTATTTTCAATTTATACTCCATGTAGCCTCAAAAGTATTCTTTAATATTTGTTATATGTTACATTTTACCATTCAACTGTACCCAAGAGGCAGATGGTATAGAAGGTATCTATGTGTATTATTTTATAATTGTAGTGAATGTTTAAAGTTCTTCCATCATAAAAAATGAAAATAAATACATTTAAAATTATGGATCTGATTTCTATTTTATACACTCTTTGACCCTGTTTTCTACAGATTCTTTTAAGTATTATATATATTTACAATTAAACATTACATTATATTTAGGCCATATTTTTAATTTCATATTAATTTTTACATTCTGAATATATAGTTCATTTAAGAATCTAAACAATATAAAATGTATACAAAACATCTTATTTTAATCTTTGTTTAGTTCTATCACACCTATTCTCTATGTAATCATTTTTAGTTTCTGGTGTATTTTCCCAGTGTTTCTTTATGCAACTGCTAATAAATGCTACTATATATTTTTCCCCATTTGTAATATACTAATCCAAAACTTTTTTTAGTTTAAGAATATACAGTATGGGGCAAAAATATGTTTACAGTTGTATGTGAAACATGGTTTAATCCATAGTATTAATATTTTTCATACAAATAACTATAAACTTACTTTTGCCTAATTCAATATTCTAGAGGTCATTTAATATTAGGTAGAGAGTTTCCTCACTTAAAAAAGTGCTGCATAATATTTTGATGTGTAGTTGTACTCTAAATTTTAGTTTTCTTCTGTGCTCTAGAAAATGCAAAGATATTGCAATAAATAAGATTCTTGAGACATCTGTATTTTTACATATATTCCAATATATTTGTAGGATAGATTCTCAAAAGTGGGATTGCAGAATCAAAGGACAATGCATTTGTAATCTCAAGTAACATTGTCAAATTTTCCTGCACAGGTGTTATTTCATCTTCACATTCTTGGCAGCAGTTATGAGTAAATTTTCTCCATTGTCCCATCAACAGACTGTGGTCGACCTTTTGGATCCTTGCATTTCTCTTATCTGGAGTGAATTTTCAACATCTTTTCATCTACAGAAGGAGTTATTTGTATCTTTTTTCCTGTAAACTATGAACATATTCAATTCAATTATGTAATGAACTACTTGTCTAGATTGAATATTTGGGAATCTCTATCTATAGGGATTATATATATATAATATAATATATATATTTATATATTTATATTTATATACACACACATACATACACACACACACATAACATATATATATATGCCATTTTTGTAGCATAAAATTTTTTCAAAGTTGTTTAATTTTTTTTTTTTTTTAAGATTTTATTATTTTTAGAGAGAGAGACAGAGAGGGAGAAAGACATCAATGTGTGGTTGTCTTTCACCTCCCTCCAGCTATGAACCTGGCTGGAGACCTGGCTTACAACCTGGTTATGTGCCCTGGCTGGGGAGTCAAACTAGCAGCCTTTGGGTTCACAGGCTGGTGCCTTATCTACTGTGCCACCAGCCAGGGCTCAAAGTTGTTTAATTCTTTTAAAAAATATGTACTTATGATTGATTTAGGTTTATAATTTTATGGTTTTTAGACTTTGGTCATAATTTAAAAATCCCTTTCTACTACAAGGCTATAAAATGATTTACTCATTTTCCTCAAGCACATGCATGGTTTTATATTGTATACTTAAATTTTATTAATTTGGAGTTTATATATGTCTTGAGATATTATTCACAATTTCATTTTTAACTTTACATTGGAGGTATTGCCTTTCTTACATACAAAATCCCACATGCATTTGGATTATACATAGTCTTTCTTTTTTGTTCTGTTGGTTTATATATTCAGTACAGTATGTACTCATGCATCTATATCATACTATTTTAATTAGCGTGTTTTATTTTTAGGGGCTTCCTGAATTGTCTTAATTGTTTATTTTCATAAGTACTTTAAAATTTGCATAACAATTTTAGAAGCCAGCCTTCTGTTTCAATCTAATTCTTAAACACTGCTATCTATATTGTGGATTTTCTTATTCTAATATCAGGATTTCATTTTCTTGGATGCTTTTCATTTCCAACTTCGGTGACTAAGACATTAATATCTTACAGTTGTGTGCTGTCTCATTCTATAAAGTACCTTTGTTTCTGTCCTGCTTATATAACTTGGCAGCTAAAAATCTTTTTAATTGTATTTTCTCCATTACCACGTACCCTTCTTATACTCTCTTTGGAGTCCAAAGGATCTCACCTGTCATATAAAGGACCTCCAAAGATCTCCAGCCTCTTCAAGTATGATACCCTCTTTCTCTACCCAGAAGGATTTATTTGCAATTCTAAAATAGTATGCAATGTCTTATAACAGGACATTGGCTGTGGGCACCCTTCCCCATTACTCTTCAAAAGTCTGTCTCTAGCCCTTTACAGAGCACTCAACCAGGTCTTCAGCCCTTTGGAAAGTTTCCCTACCTCCCACTACCTGACCCAGGTACCCTTCATCTGTCTGTTCTCCCTCAGCCTCCAGAACATATCTCTTACATAGCTGTCATCAAGCTATGATGAAAATGATTATTTTGGAGCCCTTACCATGTCTCTGAGTGTATGATTTTTGTCTTAATGTATGCACATTTTTTATCAGACTAGTATAGTAAATGCCAGAATAATCATTGATTGACTGAATTAATTAATATAATATTTGCAGTAGGTGAGGTATGATTTTAATTTTTCTTTAATTAGGACCTCAGATATCAAAAATCACACCTGAAATTTCACTATATTGATGGTAGACTTAAGAGAGAACCTAAAATCCTTGGCAAGGAACTTAGATTTTTTTTTCCATTATAACACATTAGACTATTCATGCCAATCTTCCATGAAGACTGAGTGTGGATGACTACATGGACATACATGGCAACACATGGTATGAGGAGCTGTCCCAGGCTATCTGTATCCACTTACAGAGTAGTGTTTGTTTTAAAGCCATTTTTTGCATGTATGATTTTAACTTGCTCAATAATATAGATGTATTATAAAAGGTTAGCCATATAAAATGTAAGCTCATGTGGTTAATAATGCTACAAGAAAGACTTGTAGCAGTCAATTCAGAAAAGGCTAAAATTGTTTTTGTAAGTCTAAGTATGGCACCTAATCCTAAAGCACACAGAAAGAAAAAGTACTAACTGTACATCAAAAATAGCATAACTTGCTTTGTACTGTAGAGGTAAATTATTTATAAGATATGACAAATATTTATAAGATATGATAAAAGGTAAATGTACTTATGTAACTAATCCACATATCAATTTGAAATATATAACTCATTTAATTTTGTTTTCAATTTTCTGAATGAGGGAAAATGCTGAGTTTACAATGAACAATATTGTCAATTTTTCTGATGTAAATTGTCTTAAGTCTTGACAAAAGTATGACAGCTCCCTTTCCCTAGTATTCTTTCTTCTATGGCCTTTGGCCTTTTCTCACAAACTAATTAATCCATCCTTCTGATGTAGGCTTGATTGTTCTTTCTTAAGGAAAACTCATCTTCTCCTTTAACTAGGTAAGTCTATTTTCTAAATGTTCCTGTATAGCCTTTCTCTATTTTCATAGTACATATGAGAGTGTAGTGATTTGATTAATCACCCATCTTGTCTATGACTCTGTTTCCATCCACACTATTTCCTCACCCATTTGCTCCAGTGACCAGCATTTGCTTGGCACAGAGCTGGCACCCATTAGACATTATTAAGTGAACAAAGAGACAAGAGCTCTTGAGTACTTGAAACAGAAATTGGTATGAAATTGTTGAAGTTAAAATTGAGTATACCCTTTGAACCTATCGGTTGGTCAGGGATGGCGGTGAGGTGTGGAGCCCTGAAGCAGGCCAGGCTAAGCCTGTAAGACCTGGCCAGGAAACCAGAAAAGCTGGGTACATATAGGCCCCCATGATATAACTGGGGGATCCCAGTTGGAACTTGGCCATGGGAATTTTCTATACAATCTTTGAAGCTAGCAAACTTCCCTGACTTGCTTGTTGTTACAGCAACAGATGTTAAACTTTACCTGGCATGCAACTTTACCCTTCCTATTTTTATGAGCCACCTGGAGTCCTTGTCGTCATCTTGTCCAAAAGACCATACCCTGGGGCAGGATCTCCACATTCCTTCTATTGTGGTTTAAACAAAATAACTCTTATTCTATAAAGCATTCTCCTTTCATCATGATCTATGATGTGTATGTGCACCACTCCCCTGCTTTGGTTACCCAATAAAGATTTTTAGAGAAAGAGGCTTGAGGCCTTTTTCTATCAGACACTGGTTGGCCCTCTCTCCCCTAGCACAAGCTGCCTGGGAAGGTTCATTTCATCCACAGCACCAAAGGGTCTCTGCGGGTTGGAGATTCCTCATCACCTACCACTCATTCAAAACAATTTATTCTGATCTGTATAAAGATGCAATATTCAACAAGCATTACCTATAATAGTGAAAATTGCAAATAATTTAAGTAGCAACTTTTAAACAAATTTTATTTTTTATCATTGTCTATGCTGTTGTAGTTGTCCCAACCCACCGTTGCCATCTTCCACTTCCTTAGTCAATCCCCACACTGTTGTCCATATCCATGGGTCCTTCATATATGATCTTTGACTAATCACTTTATCCTCTTTCAATCAGTCCCCACCTCCCCTCTTACCACCATCAGTCTATTCCATGATTCTATGACTCTAGTTCTATTTTGCTCATTATTTTATTCATTAGATTCCAGAAAATTATTAAAGTACTGCATTTTAATAGAACACTCTATAAAATAATTTCAAAATATTATAAGAGAATAGTTTTAGCTGTGGGGAAATTATAAATTATTCTGAAGTCCTAAGAAAGGAAAAGGTCTTCTGTACATGATGTTTCTATTTATTTTTAAAGAAAGACAGACACATACACACAGATGTGTTAAAATATCTTAAAATTCATTATGTGTAGTTGTAAGTCTAGATTTCTTCTTTTTGTTTTTATGTTTATTTTTTTACACATGTATTCATTTTTAACAGCATTTTTTCTAATGAAAGGCAAAAAGTAAAAAGAATAACACTAGTTCAGAAAATTACTGTATTTTAAAAACTGTACTACCATTTAGAACTTGATGTTAGTTATGTATGATAAAAATAGCCAAACAAAATTTGGCACCAGGATAAAAAAGTCATTGTTTTTCAGAATCAGTGCATTTGGTATATCTAGCTAAAATTTCAGAAAAATATATTTTTTAATTTACCTAAGACAATAAATTTGTAGAAAATCTAATAGATTCAAAAGGCAAATATTTTCAACATTTTCCTCTTCTACAAAGGTCACATTGGTCAATGCTTTGGTACTAAACAAATTCATCTTTGTGTCAAGGATGGATTAAGGATTTGGAGTTAATTTTTCATTCTAGTTAGGTAGTTGCCATCTGCATGAGCTGGCTAAGATCAGGAGGATGACTGAACAGCAGCAAACTGGTCCTGATAAAAACACCTCATTTCCGACAGGGCTAAGTTGAGATCCCATCCTTGCCCAACTGCTCCTGAGTCTGTCACTCTTCCCACTGAGGTCCTCTTCTCTACTGCCTGGCACAGTGGAAGACCGCTACTCGTGTGCATGCCAGGAACTATGGCCCTGAGGTATAGAAGGGAAAGCATGTGGTTGATTGCCTGCAGGTGTCTAATGGCAGGATGTCTTCCCAATTCATTGAAAATCAAGGCACATATCCTCGTTGAACAAATCAACTGTAAATCACCTGTCACCTCAATTCATTTTTAAACTGTTTATGGTAAGAAATAAAAACAAAATTACTATTTTTTGCTATATCTTGAAAGATAATACAAAATTGGGTGTGGGGAAAGGGAAGAAAATCAGAATTTTGAAAGATGTTAGAGAGTAATTAGAAACTGTGGGCTAGAAGTTACCTGTTATTGGATTAATTACATAAATGGCCTTTGGGTCTCAATTTCCTAAGAAAATAATGGATTATTTAATTTTAAATGTCCTTTTCATCTTCTGATTCTTATAACATCTGGTTTCATTTGTAGATACATTAATCAGCATTTTAATAATGTGCATTTGTGGCTACATTGTGCTACCAGTCTTTCTCAACAGTTCTAACTTTAAAAGAAAGACAATCTCTCAAACTCCAATTTTAACAACTTATTAGCAATAACTAATGAACAAGCACATTTTTTAATTTAATTTTTAATACTTTTAGAATAAGGAAGCACTGATCTTCAAATTCTTAATTATAAAAAGAAAAAGTTACAGAAATGATTGTGATACTAGAGATGAGTAAGAAGAACTGAAAAAATGATGGTTGTTAGGGGCTAGGGTGGGGTTGGGGGAAATGGGGAGATGTTGGTCAAAGCACAAACTTATAAAATAAGTTCTGTATTACTCAGTTTGCTAAGAGAGTAAAGGTAAGTATTCTCACCATACACAGACACACACACTCTCAGCACAATGGTAATTATGAGTTGACAGGTGTGATAATTAACTTGATTATGTAACTATTTCATAATATGTGTTTATCCATATTAAATCATTGCATTCTATGCATTAAAAATATTGAACAATCTAAATTGATACAATTTTTATTTGTCAATCATATCTCAATAGATTTGGGGAAAAACAAGAAAAAATCCAAGATCTAATGGCATTATTTACAGGTTTATGATCCCATGAGCTTAAATCACTAGAGTCAAATCTGTCCCTGAAATAATGCACACAAAATAAAATAATCCTCATATCCATTATACTATTATGAAGGAGTGAGAAGTGGAGCAAACATTAATATGAACTGCCTTTACACTTTGTAAGATCATAGAAAACAAGATGGAAATGAGATGGCCTCAGAAACCACAGGAAAGACCTGGAGGACCAATAATGAGCACGTTTGCTCACGTGTCATCTGGACCACAGACAGCAATCTCCTGTCTTACTTTTCCTCTTATAACCCAATAATCCTCCTAAAGTCTGAAGGCAAAATAAGAAGTGATAACCTCTACCTGGAGGGATCCTGGAGTGAAAAATAAAATTACTTCCTGATCTAAGTCTGTATTTCTTTCCAAAGTCTGGCTCTGAGGCAGCATCAATGGAGGAAAGGAAATAAACATTTAAATTAGAAGGCCCTAAATTTAAACAACTGTTTTGGTGTTTGTCAGACAACTAATCTGAAACAACTGCCTTCATGAAATTGGGGGTAATCCTACTGTAAGTACATAATATATTATTATAAGTAAAAATGCCTCCTATTTAGTATTTCCTTAGGAATTTTAGTTTTTTTTTTCTTTCTTGATCAGTCCTATCATAAAGTTAAGTGATGATGATAATGATGAAGATAGATACATACATAAATGATAGAGAAGTAATCTTGCTCTGGCACCTAAACAACTGTTCATGCACCCATCTTTCTTTAAAAATTGTTTAAAATTTTTAGTTACTATATTGCAATTATCCCAATTTCCCCCCTTTGCCCTCTTGCACTTAGCCCATGCCCCCCTCCCCCAATCCTATAGTCAATCCCCACACCTTTGTCCATGTCCATGGATCATTTATGCATGTTCTTTGACTAGACCCTTCCCTTCTTTCTACCATTATTCTCCTCCCCTCTCCACTCTGGTCATTATCAGTCTATTCCTTATTTCCATGCCTCTGGTTCTATTTTTCTCATTAGATTCCTCTTGTAGGTGAGCTCATATGGTATTTGGCTTACTTCGCTTATCATAATATTCTTCAGTTCCATCCATGTTATCACAAAAGGTAGGAGTTCCTTCTTTCTGCTGCATAGTACTCCATTGTGTAAATGCACCACAGTTTTGTTTTGTATTTTAAAAATTTTTTATTTATTATTTTTTAAAGAGAGGGGAGGGAGAGATGCAGAGAGGGAGAGAGACATCAATGTATGGTTGCCTTTCACCTGCCTCCAGCTACAGATCTGGCTGGAGACCTGGCTTGCAACCTCGTTATGTGCCCTGGCTGGGAATTGAACCAGCTGCCTTTGGGTTTGCAGGCTGGTGCCTTATCCACTAAGCCATTAGCCAGGGTCAGGTGTTTTTTTTTTTTTTTTTTTTTTAATTTTTTTATCCACTAGTGTACTGATGGGCACTTAGGCTGCTTTCTGCACTTGGCTATTGTAAACATCACTGCTTTGAACATAGGAGTGCTTAAATTTTTGAATTGGTAAATTGGGATTCTTAGGGTATAATCCCAGCAGTGGAATTGCTAGATCAAAAAGCAGTTCCATTTTTAACTTTTGAGGAAATTCCATACCGTTTTCCATAGTGGTTGCAACAGTCTGCATTCCCACAAATCATTTAAAAAATCTAATTAGTTTTCAACTATACAACTATATAGCTAACAAAATAATTTTACAGAGACCGAGATTCTTTTCCTCCTTGGACTCCCCCCCAAGTATTTCCCAAAGATGGATTATTAGAATATAAATGAAAGCACAGGAAACAAATAAGGGAGTTAAATTGTTATTTAAATTAAGCCTGACACTCATATGGCAATCACAGGATAATGTTAAAGGCCTCAGAGGACTAGTAATCACATTGCTTCCAAATGAGGGTGATTTCAATAGGACTGGGAGCTAGATAGTAAAGTAATCAGCTGCTGTCCAGGCATGTCCAGTACTGACAAATCCTCATTTTCTTTCACATCTGTGGAGTGAACCTGTTTGTAGGCAAGGCAGGCATCCAACATTCCTGAGTCATCAGGTTCTTTGCATGAGACTATATTGAAAAGAGCTCTCACAACGCAGTGCTAAAAAGGGCAGAAGCAGAACATTTTACCTGGGAAATTTGAAAAGCCAAAGTTTGCCATCTAGTACACCATATGCTCTGCTTTAAGAATTTGCTGGGGCTTTCATCACTAGAGGCTATTTTAAATGTTTGATATGTCAACAGAAGTAGGAGGAAGCAGATCTTTCTTCCAGCTCATGTAGAGAAGCTAGTATTCTCAGGGACAAGTACTCTATTTAGAAATGATGAGGTGAGATAACTCTTTCATGACACTATAGACCTCCTGTCACTTTTGCTTAGCATCTCACTTGCCCTGACTACCTGAAGCTAAACAACTGGAAGGAGCCATGACTTGTTTGTAGTGCAGATATACATGGTGTGTGACATTTTGGACACTCCAGATAACTTAAAACTTCCTTCCTAATAATGGATTTCTATGTAATTCATCATTTTCCTTTTGCTTTCTATTTCTGCTTGTTAAAATGAATTTTGGTTTCATGAACCCAGCAAGATTTGTGAGGGTGAGAACAATAAATCATTATAGTTTTCTAACCAATGGACTAGCAAAACCTGGAGGGCAGACCTGGAAAGTTTTGGTTCAAGGACTAGAGCAGCAGAAAGGATATCACCCTTTTTTACGTGGTCTATGCTTTACTGGTGGAAATTGGTGGTAGATTGGAAGCTACATTCTATCTACTCAGATGGCACACATTTTATTTGAGTGTAGATTTGGTTTGAAGCTTCCCTTGGTATTAGCAAATGTCAGTCACCACATAAAGAAAAATTAAACTCCTAATTTTTGGTTTCTTAAATATGTATTAAGAATAATAACATCTAAATTATGTTTTCTATGTGAGGGTCACCGAAATACAGAAAAGAACATGCTCTTAAAAGTACAATTGAAGTGGGAACCCCATTCATTCTCAGGCTTCCTATTGTCAAGAGTGAAAACTGGATGCCGGAACTCAAAAGCATCTTGGCAAAGCCTCCTCAATTTTTCTTTTCCTCTAATACTTACAGGTTTGCCATGATTAGCTGCATCAAAATCACCAAGAGTAATCCCTTTATGTTCTTTGTGTGCATGCAGATCATTCATTTTAAACACTCTCAAGCATCGAAGGTTAATCTGTACCCCTAGTTTCTAGTCCCTGTAAAGGTAAATGGGGCAACATTATCCCACATCCTTTTCCAGTTTTTCTGCATCCCTTATTGCTCTTGCTACCTTATTTTTCTCCAGAGCAAATATTGCTGTATGATTCACTATACAGCTTTTTGTCTGATTTTTCTGTTTTCCCCACTAAAAGGCAAGCTTCATAAAAAAGGATAGTTTTGGCTGTCTTATTCCTGTTGTTTCCAATGCACATAAAATATAACATGGCATACAGTAGATAATTAATACATATTTTTGAATAGATTCATTAATGAAATTACTAAAATTATAAATGATACCAATAATATATATATATATATTTATCAAGTATTCATGAGTACTTAATATACTATATATAGCATAGAAATACATTAAAACATGATATAGATCTAAGATCAATATCTCAAGGTAACAAAATAATATTTATCTTTCCAATAAGTCATGGATCTATGATATTGAATTATTATGAGAATTACAAATTCTGAGAGCCTATGGTTTTCCAGGTCCTCTGAAGTACATAATAAGTTCCTGTGTTCAACTACTTCAAAGCACTGTTTAGCAAATAAAGCTTGTATATAAATAACTAAAATTCAAAGAAGGAAATGTCATCAAAAGAAAGCTACAGATAAAATTACTCAGTTCATAAGAGAAGACTATTAAGATAATTATAATTTGGTGGTCAAAAATGCTCCAGTTGGGCAGCAAACACTCTCTCTTAGTGTATTATCTCTTCGATAATATTTTAGTTTGATATTTTAAGCCTCATGATCATAGGTAGTTTCAAACTAATAGATCCAGAAAATCACGCTTGGTGATGGCTTACATCAGTGCCTCTTCAACATTAATGTGCATTTAAGTCAACTGAAGATCATGTTAAAATGCAGATTCTTATTCAGTGGATCAGGGTGAGGCCTGAAACTTTGCATTTCTAGTGAACTCTGGTGATGCTGGTAAAGCTGCCAGACTAAGGATGCACCTTTGAGCAGCAAGGACCTGAAAAGAACGTTAGTCATTACACAGTAATCATTTTGGCAAGTGGACTTTAGAAGATAAGCCATAGAGAGAGTCAATTGAACTTAATTTTATAAATTGAAAACTGACACCTGAAACATGCTTGGATGCACCTTCATTAGCACTGCAATCAAGCAGGAGTTTCACTGTGCTGCTCAGAAAGCTCTGTGACATAGAATGAGAACATGGTTCGATTAAAAATCTTGCCTGCCACAGTGCTCCGGTATTTATTATCTTGAAATGATACTTATTAGGTACCCACAGAGGTCCCTGGCAACACCAGGTACTACACGAAAAAGAATTTCATAGAAGCACTTATCTCTCTTCCAAAATCTAGCCAACTAGTCCACATTCAAGATATCCAGTTACAAAACCTGTTAATATTTCATAAGACCCTAAGGTCATTTTGAACAACCCTAAGAGTCTTATTAAGGATTATGAAAAGAATTTCAAAGCTGAGTTCTTTGTGAAGCCTTGTTTTCAATTTGATCTTTTGCCAAATCCCTGCTGTGGAAGTCACTGAAAACTGAAAGCATTAAAACATTTGAATAAGAATATAAAATTGATCTTATCACTGTTGGAATAAATGAATAAAAATACAGAATGTTTTTTAAAATTCTGTTTACAATAGATATTGTGTACCCAGTCCAAAAACCAAGAGTCACTGCAGCTATGCTTCAGGATAATTAAGTGTCTCCTTCATAAACCCACCTTTGGACAGAGGTCTCGATTTTATACTTGGTCACAATATATACAAAAAAATGCTATAAAGCTGAAAAAAACAGAGATACAACTTTTTATGGGGGCAACTTATTCCATGTGAGGCCTCAGAAATAAACCCCAGAAAAAGTTTATTATATATATGCTGGAGAGGGAAAAAATAAGCTGGAAAAGTACTACCCAGTGAGTTTTCATTGACAATTCATTCTAGGGGAAATGCATCATCTCTGCTTAACCTTACATATCTGAAAGAACTGTGAATTTAAGGGGAATAATAAATAGTTTGCTGTACTTGGAGAAAATTGTATATGGATGGAAAAAGAGAAGCAGGAATGCTGAACAGAGAATCCAGAGACTAGTTACAAAGATAGTTGTGTGCCTTATCTGTTACGGAGTTGAGGGTTTATTAACGTCAAAGGAGGTGGTATGCCTTTAACATAAGATGAAAATTGTTGACACGCATGTTAAGTCAGTAAGAATATCTTATTCTTATTGATATCGATCAACTGATATCTATCCATTTTACTGTGTCTTCTAAGAGTTAACATCTTTTTCATTAAAATTTGGAAGAGGTTTGTTGGGAACATGGCTTTGTCTTCCACGATTTTATGGATCCTCAAACACATAAAGAATATGCCACTGCAAGACATACCACTTCGGCGTAAGGATTATTTTGAGCTAAAGATTCCTGGGAAGCAGTAGATGCAGGAAGGACCTTTTAATCTCCCAATTTCTTCCTAAAAGATGACCTTCCTGTACCAGAAAAAATGAGACATTTTCTGACAAGGTCCAGAACACTGTACAAACGAACCTTCTTAAAATAGCATCTTTCAGCCTCCCCATATGGTTTAGTTTCCCATAATTGTCTCTCTTGTTCAATTTTAAAAAATGAATAAAATCAACTAAATATTAGAGCATGTGGTTTTGCCATTTGTTTTGGTCTTTATTCCTTTTGAGAGCTCTTGTATCACTTAACATTTACATAGATTTGTATGCTTTTATCTTATTAACCTATCTTATGTCAGTTTAATTCTCATGTCCAGCAGACACCTTAGGAGGATCAAGGTAAAAATTTGCCTTCCTACAGGCATGTCAACAAAATGTCGGACCTCTTTCAGACCTCTTTATGTAGGAGAAAAAGCAGTATTAGAATATAAGTGAACAGAATGCCCAATAATACTGCATACATTTCCCTACTTCTGCTTTCACCATGAAAATAAAATTAATATCAGAGTGTGCTTTCACCATGAGATCCATTCTGTTTCATAGCTGCAAATCATGGAATTATTTTCTCAAATATGTACATTTCATTTATACATTACAGTATATGAATTATGATATTCATTATATATGAAATCTCTACATTGTCTCAATATGTATGCTTTTAATCAGAAAGAAATCTAAATAAGGGAATCAGAATGGTTGGTCCCAGCTATGAGTAGTGAGCTGATATGTTACATTGGTTTCATAGTGTGTTTACATGGAAAAGTGATCACACTAGTTTATGGATATTGCTCCTCCTAGGAAATGCTCAAATCTTAAGAGCAGTGGTCAGAGTGAGCAGAGGTTTAGCAAGGTCTTGGAAAAGAGTACATGCTAAGTGCTTGTTCTGGTACTTTCCTAGGCTTTTCTATAGGCTTACAAAGATGATGAGCACAGTGTTCTGTGGGCGGACACACCCTCATGATCCCACATTCAGAAATCATGGGTTGTTACTGTTTCTAGTGGTTTTGCTTTGTTTTTCACCTTGCTGAAAATGTAGATCAAAAGAGCAGTTTGATACACTATTTCTATTTTTCCTTATAAACCTAGGGAAAATTTGGACCAGGAAATTGTCTTGTGTATGCAAGTTATTTAGTTTTCAAACTCCACATTTTGTTTAGTGTTGAAGAACTCTTAAATAGAACTTATCTCTGCTAAATGCCAATGCAATGATTATGTTCTCCTTCTAAAATAACCAGTGATGTATTTGTTTTAAAAATTTTATTGTAGCGACATTGGTTTTTAAACACAAGGTTTCAAGTGTACATTTCTATGATACATCATCTGTCTCTTGCTTTGTGCATCCACCACCCAAAGTCAAATCTTCCTTCTGCTAACAACTACACTGTTGTCTGTGTCTGTGAGTTTTTGTGTTTTTTTGTTTGTTTGTTCACTTGCTGCTTTCAGTTTTATGTCCTACATGTAAGTGAAATCATGGTGCTTGACTCTTTCTGTCTGACATTTCTTTTGTAAATGTGTAAAGGAAAATGAGGTTTAAGTCTCAGCTGATACTTGTTCACTCTCCTATTATCAGGGGAGGATAAACAAGTCAAGAGATCATGTTAGAAATTTTAATATAGGTGAAAAAACTGAGAGACAGAGACAGAGAGAGAAATATTTCCCAAAGTGACTTTTTACCAAATCGTGTGGTTTAATTATGATTATTTTTTTCAGAAACATGTCTGTGTGAATCTGGCTGTGAGATTTTTTTTGCTCATTGCTACTTTGTAAGTGCAAAGCAAGAGGATTTATCTCATTTTCTTATACAACAGACTTTTATCCCATTTTCTACTTTCATATGCAAAATAATGGCCCCTCTTGTTTGCCTCGATGACTTTTGAATTTAAATCAGAACATGAAGGTAAGTGGGGAAGAAAAACATGTTAACATCTTTCAATGTTTATTATCTGAACTTTCAAATTACTTGAAGAAAATCACAACTTTCTATCAAATTAAGTGTAGGCTCAGCTCCAAAATCATCTTTTACCCATGCAAACCAGATGCATGATTATATTGAAAGTAGCTGTTTTTCCAACCTCAATTTTTGTTTTTCTTTTAGTGTTTCAATTTTAGAGATCTTTCCATGAAAGGCCTGGTAAATTCTCTAGGCTGACACCAGATAATCTTGACTATTGTATTTACTTGCTACTTGGTTGAGAAAAAAAAAAAATGAATTGACTTGTCATGACCAAATTTTGTCAACTTAGCAAATTTGAAGGGAATAGCATTATCTATAAACTAGATAATTTTAACAGCATAACCCCTTAACTGCCCACTTTACCATCTTAAATTGATGGAATGGGAATCTTAATATATCCATTGCATTGATGGGCCATTAGCATCCCATTTCCTAAATTATGATTCTCTTGGTGCTTAGATCTCTCTCTCTCTCATTGCCTATTATTTATTTATCAATAAATTTCATACTTCTTATAAATCCAAACAATTTTACTGTCATTTTAGAGTATTCACACTATCAAGAGATTTTCAATTCTTTAGCAAAGGCATGCACTATTAGGGTTTCCTTTCTTTTATCTTTCTTCAGAAACAAAAAGGAGTTATTATATTTGATTTGTCCCCAAGTGCAGCTAATAAAAAAGTGGACAATTCCTTCTAAATTAAGAAAATGTAGCAAGCCATTGAGAACTGTTGCTTACATTTTGGGAAAATACTTTACTGCTAAATTGGAATATTTGTGCAGAAGCAGAATGTCATATTACTCTGCATTTTCACTAATAACAGATTCATGTGTCTGTGAAGAGTATTTACAAGATAAATACCTGGTGACTGCACTGACAAAAACTAGGGGATACATTCCCAGTGAAAACAGATGGGAAAAGTTTTAGACAGGGAGTAACAACTGTGTTCTTAGTTCTACCACTAATCAGCAGTTTACAATTCAAGTCATTTTACTCTTTTCCACTGTAATGTCATTTTTTTAAACAATGGTAAGTCAGTAACACAATTCGTTAAAAAATATATTCAGTTCTATTTATTAGAGGTTCCCACTGAGATACTGTGGAATTAGGTTTTACATGTGTATAAAATTGTTGCTTATTTCAATCCCTGAGAAAATTTAATCCATATTTTCTGTGAACACAAAGGATGAATTTAGTCATTGCAGGCGCTTGTAGTATTTGCTTAGAGATTTTGGCCTTTCAACAGACTTAAGCTGGAGGTTTGAACAAATGACTTGATTTCACAGAATCTCACAGTTTTCTTAACTACAAATTGTAAAGATTAATGTTTACTTACCTGCTAAAGTATTATATGGATTAATTAACAGAGGAAGAGCACACATTCTGGAGTCCCACGGTTTCTATTATTTCTTCTTGACATCTTGTCTTAGCTTATTTCTCTCTTAAAACAGCTTTATTTTCTATTTGCCCAAACTGCTTATTTAACAATCTTCCATTTATTACCTTAATAATTTGGAAGGTCCAATTTACCCAGTGAATTACCAGCACTCTCTCTCTCTCCTGCTGCTTTATTATTCAGAAATGGAAGTTTGTTAACCTACTTTAATATTCATTCTGAATAACTCTAGTAGTTACCTTTTTTTTTTGAAAGTTTTTTCCTTTTGTTGGTCTAAATAAGACTCAAAAGAGAATACAGAGACAATTCAAATTTTTCCTTAGCCTTGTTATAATCATGTGAAATGCTGTGATAAGCTAATAATTGAAGTAAAATAATCACCTTGAACAATCATGTATGTGTTTTAGTGACAGTGAGTTGTTGACTAAAGAACACTCATGATTAAACAGCAGCACCACAGTGTTTGTGACCATCACAGGCTCTGTGATAGTGATGACCTTCTTTTCCAATAATAGGATGCACCCATTTTTATCTCCGTAAAATGTCTCTTCTTTTCCAGGCAAGAGTCTGTGTATATAATATTCAGATACTTTTATTTTTATTTATATATGCAGATGTTGGAAACATAAAACCAAGCATCATAAATTAAGAATCAAGAATAATAATGGGTGGAGGATGCTTAATAATTTTTGGCAGCTGGTATTATTAGTGTTATTGTAGTAGTTGTAGCCTTCCAAGACATTTCTTCTGATAATACTTTAAATTTTGAGGTGAAAGATGATGCGTCTGTAATTTATGGCACCAAATGACATCCTATGAAAGCTCAACTTTGTAAATTATCTGAATCTCATGGGAAATTTTAGTAGCTAGAGAGATAGCATACGGACTAAGAGGCAGGATGTTAACCACTGTAGACCTCACTCTGGGGATGTTGATTTTAATAACACAGACTATATTTTTCTGAATATTAGTTCTCTATTAGGTTGTTTTTTATTCATCAATGTGTTCTGACTTACCAAAGATTGAGAATGAACAACAAATGAACATATACATCAGAAAAAGTCAACCACCTTATGATTTTGCTCATATGTGCAATATAAAACTGAAAACAACAAATGAACAAACAAGAAAAACAAAATAAAACCACAAACATAGACAACAGTATGGTGGTTAGTAGAAGAGAAGGGGTATAGTAAAGGATAAACAGGGTCAAATATATGTTGACAGAAGAGGAGCTGACTTTGGATGGTGCGTATACAGAGCAATATTATATATCAAGATCATGTATCAGCACAGGTGAATTTTACCAAACATTTAAAGAAGAACTAACTCCTATCTTCCTCAAACTATACCAAAAAATTCAGGAAGAGGGAAGACTCCCAAACTCTTTCTATGAGGCCATTATTATTCTAATCCCCAAACCAGGGCAAGATCCAACTAAGAAAGAAAGCTACAGGCCAATATCTCTGATGAACATAGATGCTAAAATTCTCAACAAAATATTGGCCAATCGGATTCAACAGTATATTACAAAGATCATACACCATGATCAAGTGGGCTTCATCCCAGGGATGCAAGGATGGTATAACATTCGTAAATCAATAAATGTAATACACCACATCAACAAATTGAAAGATAAAAACCATATGATAATATCAATAGATGCTGAAAAAGCATTTGATAAAGTGCAGCAACCATTTATGATAAAAACCCTCAGCAAAATGGGAATAGAGGGAGCATACCTCTACACCATAAAGGCCATCTATGAGAAACCTGAAGCCAACATCATACAGACAAAAACTGAAGCTTTCACCCTAAGATCAGGAATGAGACAAGCCTGTCCACTTTCTCCACTTCTATTCAACATGGTCTTGGAAGTTTTAGCTATAGCCATCAGAGAAGAAAAAGGAATCAAAGGTATCCAAATTGGAAAGGAGGAAGTCAAACTGTCATTATTTGCAGATGATATGATAGTGTACATACAAAACCCGATTGGCTCCACCAAAAACTTACTCAACCTAATAAGCAAATTTAGCAAAATAGCTGGGTATAAAGTCAATATCCAGAAATCGAAAGCATTTTTGTATACCAATAATGAAACAACAGAAATAGAAGTGAAAAAACAAATCACATTTACCATAGCAACAAGAAAAATAAAGTACCTAGGAATAAACTTAACTAAGGAGGCAAAAGACCTGTACTCAGAAAACTACAGAACAATGAAGAAAGAAATCAAGGAAGACACAAATAAATGGAAGCATATACCATGTTCATGGATGGGAAGAATTAACATCATTAAAATGTCCATACTACCCAAAGCAATCTACATATTCAATGAAATCCCAATGAAAATACCAATGATGGACTTCACAGAAATAGAAAAAATACTTCAAAAATTTATATGGAGCCCAAAACACCCATGAATAGCCACAGCAATCTTGAGAAAGAAGAATAAGGTAGGAGGAATCACAATACCGGACTTCAAACAATACTACAAGGCTACTGTCATCAAAACAGCATGGTACTGGCATAAGAATAGATATATAGATCAATGGAACAGAATAGAGAGCCCAGAAATTAACTCAGGACTCTATGGCCAACTAATATTTGACAAAGGGGGAAGGAACATCCAATGGAGTAAAAACAGTCTCTTCAACAAATGGTGTTGGGAGAACTGGACAGCAACATGCAAAAAGATAAAACTAGACCACCAACTTACACCATACACCAAAATATACTCAAGATGGATAAAGGATTTAAACATAAGCAGTGCCACCATAAAGGTCCTGGAGAAAAATATAGGCAATAAACTTTTGGATAGTCTACTCAAAAATATGTTTACGGATACTTCTCCAAGGGCAAAGGAAATCAAAGAAGAAATCAACAAATGGGACTATATCAAATTGAAAAGTTTCTGTTCAGCTAAAGAAAATATCAGCAAAATTCAAAGGGAACCAACGGTATGGGAAAACATAATTGCCAATGATACCTCAGACAAGAGTCTGATCTCCAAAATATATAAAGAACTAATGCAACTCAACACCAGGGAGACAGACAGCCCAATTAAAAAATGGGCAAAGGACCTGAACAGACAACTCACTGAGGAAGATATACAAAGGGCCCAGAGGCATATGAAAGAATGCTCAACATCACTAGTCATCAGAGAGATGCAAATTAAAACCACAATAAGATACCACCTGTCAGAATGGCAATCATCAGCAAATCAACAAACAAGTGTTGGCGAGGATGCAGGGCAAAGGGAACCCTCATACACTGTTGATGGGAATGTAGGCTGGTACAGCCACTGTGGAAAACAGTAATGGGTTTCCTTGGAAAACTAAAAATGGAACTGCCTTTTGATCCAGCAATTCCACTACTTGGACTATACCCAAAGAAGTCTGAAACACCAATTCATAAGAACGTATGTACACCTATGTTCATAGCTGCACTATTTACAATAGCCAAGTTCTGGAT
>PVIW01006562.1:0-11485 GCA_004026585.1 Noctilio leporinus
ACAGTTTTTTGATCCAATCATCCACTGATGGGCACTTAGGCTGTTTCCAGCACCTGGCTATTGTAAATAGTGCCGCTATGAACATAGGTGTACATAGGTTCTTATGAATTGGTGTCTCAGGCTTCTTTGGGTATAGTCCAAGTAGTGGAATTGCTGGATCAAAAGGCAGTTCCATTTTTAGTTTTTTAAGGAAACCCCAAAATTTCTTTTAAGAAATCAGCTGATAATCTCATTCAAATCCCTTTGTACATAACTCTTCTCTTGCTGCTTGTAAGATTCTCTCCTTCTTTTTACCCTTTGGCATTTTAGTTATGATGTATTTTGGTGTGGTCTGATTTGGGTCTAGCTTGTTTGGGACTCTCTGTGCTTCCTTGACTTGTATGTCTATTTCCTTTGCCAAATTTGGGAAGTTTTCCTTCATTCTTTTTTCACACAAGTTTTCAATTTCTTGCTCTTCCTCTTTTCTTTCTAGCACTCCTATCATTTGGATGTTGGCCCGTTTAAAGTTATCCCAGAGATTCCTAAGCCTCTCCTCACTTTTTCAATTCAACTGACTGTTTATTTCTTCCTTATGTCCATATCATTTATTTGAACCCCATTTTCCTTCCCTTCACCATTGGTTTTGTGTGTATCCTCTTTTGTTTCATTTAGCCTAGTCTTCATTTCTTTTCTTCTGTGTTTGCTGTATTTAAGCACATCTGTTGAGTCTTTGAGCATCATTATTACTAGTGTTTTAAACTGTGCATCTGTCAGGCTGGCAATCTGTTCATGTGGCAGGTTGGCTATTTCTTTGCCACTTAGTTTGGCCACTGGAAGCTTGGTTTCTTCCCTTTTTTGAACTATGTTTCTCTCTGGTAGAGCTGTCACACTTGTTATGTTGTAAGAGGTGGAGCCTTAGGTATTTGTCAATGAGCGGCAACTTGTTTTACCAAGTTGTGGAGCTGTATGTAGGGGAGGGATCTGAGAGGGAACAATGCAGCTTGCTCTGCACTAACCCCTTTTCCAGGTACTTCTCCTGCTTCCCATAGGGACTAGCTCCTCTCTCTAGTTGTTAACCTGTCCATGGTTCCCAGAATGGGTAGGTCTGTGGTCATGTCAGGACCATGGGGACCTTTTAAACAAACCAACCTTGCTGTGAGACTGGCAGTTTCTTCCTCCACCCCAAACCCACTTATTTTCACAGCTGAGCAATCTGGCTTTATTCCTCCACCCCCACTCCCTATCTCAGGAACCATTAACCTCAAGATTCGGCCTAGTGCTGGGAGCACTCACCAGGTCTCCCTTCTGTGGCTGTGCTTTCCTACCACAGTACCAAACTGCATCCTCTCTGGATGAGTATTTCTTCCTTTTATCTTTTCTTTATTGGACTTCTGTGCAACTCAACATTCTGGAATTCCTGGTTGTCTCTAGTTTTGACATAGATGTATTGTTTTTGGTTGTGGAGGGCAATGCATTGTATCTATCTATGCCTTCATATGTCTTCCCAGAACTACTAATTTTGATATAAATAGCAGATATTAACTTAAAGTGTGATTATTCTAATAATTTTTTGGTTTAATTATTTTTTAAATTTAAAAACACTGCCTATAATTCATACTTTGCCAAATCTATAGTAGATTATTTCTCACAAACCCACTTTCTACAAAGAGCTAGAAAAACTGGAGAGTGAATATTTATGTACTTGAGATCCAAAATAATGCTAAGTCCTGAGAGTTGATCCCTTAAAGCAATGGCCAATTTCCAAAGCAGTGTTGAAAGGCTGAGAAAGTGAGCAGAATTATGATAAGACATAGAAAGCTGTAGTAGTAATAAGGTTACAAAAATTAGAGTTCAAGGTTCACAAATGTGGAAGAAGCATCATAAGTATTCCAGACTTTTGTTTGGGATTTCCCAAGGCAAAGGAAAGGGGAACTGGAATAGAACATTTTCTATAGAGAGTCAAGACCAATTATAGATCATTTCAATATCTGATTAGAAAGGTGAATCTTATTTTGATAGTGCACCTAGCATAGCTCCCTGCTAGAAGCAAAGTTACATTTGATTTGGAGAGAGAGATAATGTTATTTAGAATCTCTAAATATCTCTACAGTTTTTCATAGGAAATGTCTGGCTCTTAGGCTTGACTAAAAATTATCAGGAAAAGAAGGAAAATTGATTTAGATAAAAGATAACAGTTATTAGGGACTTCATAATGCGTAATGTATGTACAAGGAATTAAAATAAATAAATGAGAATTCTGGAAGGAAACTATAAAAAAGAACCAAATGAAGAGTCTAAAATGAAAAATACATATCAGAAGCCAGAAACTCAATAGATTGTTTAACAGCAGATTAGAAATAACCAGAGATAGAATTAGTAAGATAAAGAAAAGGAAAATATCCAGACTAAAGCACAAAAAAAAAAAAAAAAAAAAAAAAAAAAAAAAAAAAAAAAAAAAAAAAAAAAAAAAAAAAAAAAAAAAAAAAAAAAAAAAAAAAAAAAAAAAAAAAAAAAAAAAAAAAAAAAAAAAAAAAAAAAAAAAAAGGAAATGCAGGTAATAGTAAAGAGATATAAAGTGAAGAAGCATAATACATGTATAATAGATGTGCCAGAGTAGAAAAAAAAAGTACTATTATTTAAAGAGATAATAGCTGAGAAATTTTTTTATAATTAATAAAAGACATCAAATTATATATTCAAGAAGTGCTAAGATTTTAAGCAGGTTAGATATAAAGCACATCGTATCTACTGAAAACAAAGAAGAAATCTAAAATACTGAAGAATAAAGAGTAATGCTTACTTGCTTAAAAATATAATCACATTACAACATAAACCCCTAATTATATTATTCATCTTTATTCTTTTTAAAGATAAATAAGATGACATACATATACTATTAAGAAACATGCATTACTATTTTCTGAACAGTGTATCTGGTATATCTTTCTCTTTTATATATATATTATTTTATTATTGTTCAGTTACAGTTGTCCCAATTTTCCCTGTTGCTTCCCCCTGCCCTACCCACCCTCCCACTCCTACAGTCAATCCTTACCCTGTATCTTGTATACCTTTCAATGTCAGCAAATATAAATTTAGATTATTATTTTTGACTACTACAAGGTATTCTAATATGTAGATGTTTACAATTGATTTAACTAATCTATTGACATGGCTAGAATAAACAGAACAAAAATTATAGCAGAACCAAAATAACATAGAATATTAATTTAGCACTTATTGTACCTAATACTGCCCTAAGTGTTTAACATGCATTGATTGACATTTAAGATAAAAGTTATTTACATTTTATTAATGATGCTGGTATGAATATATGTATTTTCAGAAAGTATGGATAGATATGAAGATGCACATACATATATACACATAAAAATAGTTCCAGAAATACATATACAAACAGATGTATTTTTGTACAGTATTTCTGGAAGCATCTATGCCTAAATTTCTGGAAGAAATATTATACTGTGACAGATTTATGCATTTAAATTTTGAAGGATACTACCAAAATGTCAAACAAAAAATGTATGACTGACCTAAATTCATGCCCCATTCAAGAGTTATTTTCTGCTGGGAAAGGTAAGCCTTGTATATATTTAATAGTTTTTGGTCAAGGAGTGGACATGTGTCTCAGTTCTGGCCAGTAAGATTGGATGGGAAGCCTGCTGAATGACCTTTCTTTTTAATGAAAAGACAAAGCCTCAAAAGCTGGGGTCTTTTGACCTTTCCTGCTCAGTGTTGTCATGTGGCAGTCTAGAGCTAAGGCAGAGCTACCTCACCATCCTGGGACAGTAAGCATGGAAATGAAAAGCTGCTACTCTGGAATGAGAGGGCAGTAAGATTGAAAGGGAGCAGGTGAAGCAAAGCCAACAGCTTTCATCCTCCAGTTTTTATGTTTAAAAAATAAACACCATTTCTCTACTTCAATATTAGTTGGGTTTCTATTACTTGCAGAAAAAAACCACCTATACAGGTTGTACATATTTATCTATCCAATAGCATTTTAGGAGAATGCCATTTTCACCACCCTATTACTGATACTGAATATTTTCAATCTTTAATTTTTCCCAATCTAGTGGACACAAATTATACCTCATTGTTTTAATTTTCATGTCTCATTGGTGAGGTTGATCAGATTTCCATAGACTTATATCATTTTTTTGTGATTTAAGGTTAATATCTGTTACATTCTATTGGGTTGTTTTTAAAGCTTAGCAAACACTTGAATTTTGAGGAGCAGGGTGTATTGATTTTTTTTTTTCTCGTGTGTTTTATTCTGGTTGTACTAAACATATGATCATTTCAGTGTTAATTAACACCTCTACCAGACAGTAGGTGGAAGGAAGAAGAGAAGATGAATTCCAATCCATCCATCTGTAGTCTTGTTGCACGAATCTCACCACCCTCACTTGCATTGCTAGAGCATTTTTAAAATTCGTAATGCAAAATAGAGTTGCTTCTCACAGAGCAATGATTCTTGTGACCCAAGTGTAAAATTCACATAAAAAACAGAGATCAAAAGTAAAATAGTGTACCCTGACGCGGAGTAAACAAAGAGTATATGAGTGTCTGAGGGTGCCTGTCATAGCTAAAGGCATGTGTAAAAACAATAAACACTTTTTTTTTTTTTTTACTTTGGTGCTTTCTAGTGCTGCTATTTGAAATAATTATACAAATGTGGGTATTTAAAATCAGAGATATAAATGACTTTGAGGTATAATTAAAATGTTGATAACATTGTATTTATAGCTGTAACTTTTTGTTTTCCATTGATTAGTTGACGATGTGTATGTTATAGCATGCTTAAGAATAAATTACAATGAAAAATTAACCAGTTTTTACTTCATAATATTTGTTCTGTGTTATAACTAAATTCTACTAGTCTTACCAGCATTAACCAATGGTAAAATTACTCCTCATTTAAGTCTTAATTTTTTTAAAAAAAGATTTTATTTCATTATTTTTAGACAAAGGGGAAGGGAGAGAGGCAGAGAGGGAGAGAAGCATCAATGTATGGTTGTGTTTCACCTGCCTCCAGCCACAGACCTGACTGGAGACCTGGTTTGCAACCTGATTATGTGCCATGGCTGGGGAATCGAACCTGCGACTGTTGGGTTCACAGGCCGGCGCCTTATCCACTGTGCTACCAGCCAGGGCTAAGTCTTAATTTACTCCAATATTTTTTCATGGTCTATTTTCAACATTCTTTCAATAATGTTAGCCTATTATAGAAATTAATTTTGGGCCCTGGCTGGTGGCACAGTGGATAAGGTGCCAGCCTGTGAACCCAAAGGTCGCTGGTCCAATTCCCAGCCAGGGCAACATAACCAGGTTGTAAGCCGCGTCTCCAGCCAGGTCTGTAGCTGAAGGCAAGTGAAAGACAACCATACATTGATGTCTCTCTCCCTCTCTGCCTCTCTCCCTTCCCATCTCTCTGAAAATAATAAATAAAATCTTTAAAAAAAAGAAATTAATTTTAGTTGTAAAAAAGTCTCTATCCATCTTTCTTCTTTCATTTTTTCTTCCTTCCTTCCTTTCCTCCCTTCTTTATCTATTTAAGCACCATACTTAAATAGTGAGTGTATCATCTATTTAAATATATATATACTTCATACCTGATAGAGTATTTTACAAAAATATCCCTAGGTAAAAAGGGTATTGCTTTATAGTCAAATCCTTAAAAATTCTCATGTGTAGTGCCATTTCCTGAGTATTTGAAATAGGAAAGTAACATTTGGCAGAAGGCACATTATTCCAGATAATTTCAATCAATTCTTTTTTTAAGATTTTATTCATTATTTTTAGACAGAAGTGAAGACAGGAAGGAAGAAAAGGAGAGAAACATTGACATATGGTTGCCTTTCACCTGCCTCCAACAGGGACCTGGCTGGAGACCTGGCCTACAAACTGGCCATGTACCCTGACTGGGAATTGAACCAATGACACTTGGGTTCACAAGCCAATGCTCAATCCACTGAGCCATACCTGCCAGGGCTCAATCAATTCTTAAAGATAAAAATTAAAACTCTTGCTAGATTGTCTGGTATCAATTGATTTTGTCTGTGTTTTCACTAGCTACTTTATTGAACTTTTTATGATTTTTAATTTTTATCAGTATCCTTGAATACCTTATTTTGAAAATGTCATTGCTTTCAAATAATGATAAATTTATTTTTTCTAATATTGATTTCTTTTGTTCATTTTATTATATGATCTCTCACTTCTGGCATACTGATCACACCGATAGATAATGGTGGTGTCCTTGTACATTTTGTTTGTATTTTTCTAACAGTAATGTGATGAATCAAATATTTCATCACTATGTATAATGTAGTTTCCGGTTTTAAACTAAAACTGTTTATTATGTTTAGGAAGTAGTATACTGTTATTCCTCACTAACTAATAATTTATGAAAATTATTTTCTGCTTGGCATATACTATTTTATTTATTACTATTTTAGGAGAGTTTTATTTGAAGTAATTTGATGTTTTTGGCTTAACTATTTTATAAATTTCTGGTGTTAATAAAATAGAAAAATCATCTGTATGATTATATTTCTTAGAATTTATTAAAGTTTTCTATGTAGACTAGTGTAGGACCCTTTCGAAAATATTTCAAGGGCATTTAAAAAGAATAATTTTAATACAAGTACACACATATATATATGCATACCTATACATATCTATATTAAATATAGATCTATTGGTGGTATTGGCTCAACTCAGAAATTGATATTGAGACTAAAAATTAGCATGAAAGAATTGAAGGCAGCCATTCTTATTCTGTAACAAAGATTATGATCACACATACCAGAGATCTGTTTGTAAGCAACCCAAGGATATGATGCTATTCAAGGAACAAAAAGCATTTTGGGAATTATTTTCTGTTTGTGTAAAAGCATAATAAATGTGTTATATCTGTGCAAGAAAGCTCATAGAAGAATTATCCTGGTTACTTATTGCTATCATAACCGTAAAGCTTTCTTGCTGCACAATGATGTGTCTTTGCTATGTAGGGTCAGCTTTGGGTTAACCAGGAGCCTCTACTGATCTTGTTTGAGCTTAATCACTTATTTGGGGGGTGGGTGATCTAGGATGATCATGGCTGAGATGATAAGACTACTCAACTCTTTTCAATATGTCTCTCATCTCTTAGCTGACTAGCTGGGGAGTATTCTTATGGGGCTGGCAGGAGGACAAGAGACAGCAAGCAGAAGATACAAGAAGCCTAAGCTCAAGACTAACTCATGGTCACTCCACTTATTCAAATGTCAAAGCAAGGCACATGGAAGGGAGAAATAGTCCATCTTTATAGGAGAAACTATAGAGCCACCTGACAAAAGATGTAGAAACAAGAAAGGGTAAGGAATTGAGACCACAATGCAATTAATACATCCTCTGCAGGAGATATTATATCAAATTAACTTTCTCGTGCCAATCAAAGGCAGTATCCATGTGCCTTACAGAGGTCTTTGACAAATACAATGTGGTATAATAAATTAATGTTTAATGTTCAATATTCATAGTTATGTTAATAAAAAATTTCAAAATATAGAATTGATGAGAAACCATCATAAATGTCAATCTTCTCTATGAACATTTTGGGTGCAATTGATACATTTAATGCTAAAGAACATGTACCAGGCTATAAAGTATAGTGATGTTCTTGTCATCTGTATTCTAAAGTTCCTACTTGTAGTCAGATTTTTTACAGTAATGGTTTAATTTCCCTCCATCCTTAAGGGGACTTGGTTAATTCAAGCTTAATTAATTCAAGGGCAAAAATATATACCTCTTTTATTCAAGCTATTTTATTTTTTAATTTTTATTATTCTGTACCAGAGGAGGGTGAAGAGAGCACTCCTATGTCTCATATGTTGGGGTCTGGGAACTGTCGTTTCACTTATAGACATATCAAAAAAGAAAAAAAAAAGAGTTTAATTCTTCTTTAACTTTGGTACTTAAATTCATCATAAAAGATGGTTATTCATAGGCTATTTTGGCTTCAGAAACTGAAATTTTTATAATGTAAGTTTTCAAGTATTCTACTGAGTTCTTGCACACAGGACAGAATCACAAAAGTTCAGAGACAGAAGAGATTCATAAGCCTCCTAGACATATTACCAACTGCAGGAATTTTTAAAAGTTTATTTACTTTGTAGAGAAAGAAAGTGGGGTGACAGAGACATCAACTTGTTGTTCCACTTTAGTTATGCATTCATCAGTTGCTTCTTGTATGTGCCTTGACCAAGGATTGAACCTGAAAACTTGGTGTATTGGGAGGATGCTCTAACCAACTGAGCTACCTGGCCAGGCATTGCAGGAAGTTTGACAAAACATAACTATTAGATGATGATCTAATTCCACCTTGAACACTTTCAATAATGGGGAGCTCATTTCTGTAATGAGAAGACTTTCATGAATATGGACAAATGTAAAATATAGCAATCTACTATTTCCATTAATATTTTCTGCTTGAATCTAATATCACTTTCTGGATTAACTAATCTGTTTACTCTTCTTACATGACATGTTTTGAAGCTCATTATGTATCCATTCAGTCTTCTCTTTCCTAGGTTAATCATAACAAATTTATTCTACTATAACATATGTGTTCTTGTTTTAAGACCAGCACTCTATATACAATTCTATTTATTAACATCTTTATTATGGATTATTATCCAGTCTAAACACAATGCTCTAGGCCCAAACTAAAGAGCATGGAACCTTATAATACTAGGACCTCCCCAAGAATCCTAATGGTTAGAGATAAAAGTGGTTATACAGAGTAATTAGTGACAATGTTTTACAGGAGGTCACTATGGCCCAGAGAAACTATACAACTTGCCAAAGGGTCATAAAAATAATTAGGTGTCAGATAAAAATGAAAACCAAATGACTGAAAATGAAAAAGTTGGTCTAGAAATCCCAATGGTAAATGCATTCTAATATACCTTTTCTTGATTTTCATGTAAGGGCCCTAATTGACCAACATTAGAAGGACACTAAAAGGACATTAAAAGGACACTAACCTATCTTGGTGCTGCTTTAGACATTTTATGCTATCACCACATTAAATTGCCAAAACAATTCTTGAAAGTGAGTACAAATATGCCTATTTTGTAGGTGAAGAAATTAAAGTTCAGAGAAATGAAATGACTTGCTTTTGTTTCTTGCTAGTTAGAAGAGTAGCTGAAGTTCAAGAAAATATTTCTTCCAATTATTAAGTCCATGGTACTAGGTAATTTTAGTCTACCAGCAGATTCATATGCAGATGATAGAAAAGTTAGAGTTGATAATTTCTGGTGTAAGAATAAATACATACAAATTGTTGTATATCTTTAGAGTCAATGCTCAACAGTAAAAAGGAACAAACTCTGGACATATGGATCATCATGTTTAAATCTCAAGAAACATTCTAAGAGAAGGAGGATAAACATAAAAGACTATAAACTCCATGATTCTATCACATGACATTTTCAAAAAGGTAAAACTGATCTTTAGGGATAGAATGATGATCAGTGGTTTCTGGGGGTGAAGGTGAAGAGATTTGACTGCAAATATTCTCTCCTGGTTGTGATGAGTGTGAATGTTACATTAGGATGCCATTTGTCAAAACTCACTGAATTCTACACTTATATGAGGATTATATCTCAATTTTTAAAAATCTGTCATTTTTATGGTAAAAGTAATATAATCTTATAGAAACTGTGAGAAACATAATAGTACAAATTAAAAAAAAATTATTACTTTACACACAGAAAAAATAAATAAAATTAGGATGTATATTCTTTTTTTCTGCATATGTATATTAAAAGTATATGTATATTAAAACTATATTCCATTACTAGATACTTGATGCTGTATAATATTTCATTGGAATACATAATGCCAGAATTAATTTTTCATATATATGTTTTAACTAAGTTATCAATAATTTTCAGGAATATTTTTATTGAATTTAATATACATTGTAAAAATTCTTTCTAGAATGGTTATTTCTACTAACCATGTATGAGGCACACCTTTGACTTTTGCCATATTTTATTATTGCCAATATTTAATTACTTTGTGCTAAATTAAACAAAGGCCATTCTAATTTGTATTTTTATAACTAATTAAATTGAATATTTTATTAAAATACACCCACAGTTACTTGTGCTCCTATAAATTTTACTTGGTTCCTTTTTCATTTATTTTTTCCTATTAGGGTTTTATTATTTTTAAGAGACATATATGAAAAATAAAGTACCTAGGAATAAACTTAACCAAGGAGGTAAAGGACTTGTAGTCAGAAAACTATAGAACACTGAAGAAAGAAATTAAGGAAGATACAAATAAATAGAAGCGTATACCGTGTTTGTGGTTGGGGAGAATTAACATCATTAAAATGTCCATACTACCCAAAGCAATCTACAGATTCAATGCAATCCCAATTAAAATACCAATGACAGACTTCACAGAAATAGAAAAAAATACTTCAAAAATTTATATGGAGCCAAAAATGCCCACAAATAGCCACAGCAATCTTGAGAAAGAAGAACAAGGTTGAAGGAATCACAATACCAGACTTTAAACAAGACTATAAGGCTACTGTCATCAAAACTACCTGGACAACATGTGGGATTGACTTTGGGGGGAATGGGTGGGTGGGGAGGGGGACAGAGGGGAGCAAAAAGGGGATGGATGTAATACAACAACAATAAAATTAAAAAAGAAAAAAAAATATCTGGTACTGGCATAAGAATAGACATATAGATCAATGGAAAAGAATAGAGAGCCCAGAAATTAACCCAGGACTCTATGGTCAACTAATATTTGACAAAGGGGGAAGGAACATAAAATGGAATAAAAACAGTCTCTTCAACAAATGGTGTTGGGGGAACTGGACCACCAACTTACAACATACACCAGAATAAACTCAAGATGGATAAAAGATTTAAACATAAGCAGTGCTACCATAAAGGTCCTGGAGAAAAATATAGGCAGCAAACTTTTTGATATCCTACACAGAAATATGTTTACTGATACTTCACCAAAGGCAAAGGAAATCAAAGAATAAATCAACAAATGGGACTGTATCAAATTGAAAAGTTTCTGTTCAGCTCAAGAAAACACCAGCAAAATTCAAAGGGAACCAACTGTATGGGAAAACATAATTGCCAATGATACCTCAGACAAGGATTTGATCTCCAAAATATGTAAAGAACTAATGAGACTCAACACCAGGGAGACAGACAGCCCAATGAAAAAATGGGCAAAGGACCTGAACAGACAACTCATTGAGGAAAATATACAAAGGGCCCAGAGGCATATGAAAGAATGCTCAACATCACGAGTCATCAGAGAGATGTAAATTAAAACAATGATACCACCTCACACCTGTCAGAATGGCAATTATCAACAAATCAACAAACAACAAGTGTTGGCGAGGATGTGGGGCAAAGGGAACCTTGGTGTACTGTTGGTGGGAATGCAGGCTGGTGCT
>PVIW01006562.1:11585-85336 GCA_004026585.1 Noctilio leporinus
TTCCACTACTTGGACTATACCCAAAGAATCCTGAAACACCAATTCATAAGAACCTATGTACACCTATGTTCATAGCAGCACTATTTACAATAGCCAAGTGCTGGAAACAGCCTAAGTGCCCATCAGTGGATGATTGGATCAAAAAATTTTGGTACATTTACACAATGGAATACTATACAGCAGAAAGAAAGAAGGAACTCCTACCCTTTGCAACAACATGGATGGAACTGGAGAGTATTATGCTTAGTGAAGTAAGCCAGTCAGTGAAGGACAAATACCATATGATCTCACCCATTACAGGACAATAATGAACAAAACTAACAACAAGCAAAACAGAATCAAATATATAAATATAGTGAATAGGCCTTCAGTGGTCAGGGGGAAGGGGATCAGAGGGGAGGGGGGAGAAAGAGGCAAGGAAGGGGAGCAGTTTAGACAAGAGCCTATGATAAAGGAACCATGGACATGGACAACAGGTGGGATTGACTTTGGTGGGGAATGGATGGGTGGGGAGGGGGACAAAAGGGAGCAAAAAGGGGATGGATGTAATACAACAACAATAAAATTAAATAAAAAAAAAGAAAAGTGTTTTAAGTTGTGTGTATGCATGTGTGTTTTTAAACTGGAATTTGAAGTACCATATTACAGAAAAAGATATGTAAGCTAAATAATTTATTTACAAAACAAAAATGGACAGAAATTGTGAGCTAGTAAACTGCTTTTATAATGGAAAAAAAAGAGATATATATGAGCTCTTCATCTCTTTTTAAAGTTTATTTTTGTTATTATATTACATTCATCTCATTCCCCCTGACTCTGTTCTCCCCTTCCCCGCCTTCCTTAGCCCCCTCCCCCAACAGCCAATCCCACGTGTTGTCCATGTCCATGGGTCATCCATGCTAGTTCCTTGACTAAACCGTCCCCCTTCTTTGCCTCCTTCTCCCCTTTCCCTGTCCCCCTCCCCTCTGCATACTGAAAGTGTATTCCTTGTATTCCTATCTCTGGTTCTGTTTTGTTTGCTTGTTTGGTTCATTTTTCTTCTGTATTAAGTGAGAACATGTGGTATTTAATTTTTGCTGCTTGGCTTATTTCACTAAGCAAGATGCTCTCCAGTTCCATCCATGCTATCGCAAATTGTAGGGGTTTTTCTTTCTGCTGCATAGAACTCCATTGTGTGAATGTACCAAAGTTTTTTGATCCACTCACCCACTGAAGAACACTTAGGTTGTTTCCAGCACTTGGCTATTTTAAATGGTGCTGCTATGAACATAGGGTTGCATAGGTTCTTCTGAATTGGTGTTTCAGGATTCTTTGGGTATAATCCTAGGAGTGGAATCACTGGGTCATAAGGCAGTTCTATTCTTAGTTTTTTGAGGAAATCCCATACTGTTTTCCATAGTGGCTGCACCAGTCTACATTTCCACCAGCAATGCACCAGGGTTCCCTTTTCTCCACAACCTCATCAGCACTTGTTTGTTGATTTGTTAATAATAACCAACCATTCCGACAGATGTGAGGTGGTATCTCATTGTAGTTTTGATTTGCATCTCTTGGATGGCTAGTGATGTTGAGCATTCTTTCATGTGCCTATGCACCCTTTGTATGTCTTCCTTGGAGAAATGTCTGTTTGGGTCCTTTACCCATGTTTTAATTGGGTTGTTTGTCTCCCTGGTGTTGAGTCATATTAGCTCTTTATATACTTTGAAGATCAAACCCTTATCATACATTTTCCCATATGGTTGATTGCCTTTTTATTTTGTTGATGTTTTCTTTGGCTGAGCAGAAACTTTTCAGTTTGATGTAGTCCCATTTGTCTATTTGTTCCTTTTTTTCCCTTGTCTTGGGAGATATTTTGGTGAAAATTTTGCTGCATGAGATACCTGCAATTTTTTTGCCTGTTTTCCTCTAGGGCTTTATGGTGGCACTGTTTATGTTTAATTCCTTCATCCATCTTGAATTTGCTCTTGTGTATGGTGTAAGTTGGTGGTCTAGTTTCATATTTTTACATGTATATGTCCTGTTCTCCCAACACTACTTGTTGAAGAGGCTATTTGCACTCCATTTCATGTTCCTTCCCTCTTTGTTGAATATTAGCTGCCCATAGAGTCCTGGGTTTATTTCTGGCTCTCTATTCTATTCCATTGATCTGTTTGTCTCTTCTTGTGCCAGTACCAGACTGTTTTGATTACCATGACTTTGTAATAGCAGCTTGGTATCTGTATTGTTATGCTCCCTACTTCGTTCTTCCTTCTCAGGATTGCTGTAGCTATTCAGGGTCATTTTTGACTCCATATGAATTTTTTAAGTGTTTGTTCTAATTCTGTGAAATATTATGTTGGTATTTTAATAGGGATTGCATTGAATCTATAGATTGCTTTGGGTATTTTATATATATATATATATATATATATATATATATATATAGAGAGAGAGAGAGAGAGAGAGAGAGCATTATATGTTTTAGCATATGCCATTCCTTGTAGACAGAAAGTATGGATAATGAGGTGGGTGTTTAAGGTTGGCTGATACATGGTTAAAGTATATTTGCATATATATATCTATGTAGAGGTACTGTGTGAGAGAACAAGCAAGTGAGGGAGCTACCATAAGGGAGTTGACTTAGAAATAGTAGTGGAAAAGGGAAAGGAGAAAAAAAATAGGGGAGTAAAAGAAGAAAGAAGAAAAAATGAAGAAAATAAAGAAAAAAGAAGAGAAAAGGAAAGAAAAAAGGGATTAAATAAAAATGTGAAGTTTTGCTGCAGCACTATCAACGGCGTATGAGGTATAGTTTCTTCGTGTGAGATGGGAGCCACAAGGCAAAAAAGAGAAAAGGAGAGATTAAGAAATGTTTGGAGGAAGAGGAGGTGGCTTATAACTATATTTTATAACTACATTTTGTAGCTAAGTTTGTAAAGTTGCTGCATCTACCTCATTGTCCACCCTCAATGAGCACTGATTGGTCAAGGTGGAGCAAGGACAAGTGGGTTTTTATAGTAGAAAAAATAATGTGTAGCATCTAGTAGCACACCCACAAAAAATGTTTTAAGAGGCTGGAGAGGGGAGGAATACTTAGATTGAGGATTGGGAATGTGGTGTAGCAAGAGAGTAAGTAGACTTTAAATAAGAGTAGGAAGAGGAGCTTGGGTAGTTAAATAAATTGAGAGAAGGGAGAAGTAAAAACATGAGATTTGGGATACACTATGATATAAACACTATTTACTTAAAATACTCTAATTGTGATGGCTATAAGTGACTTTTGTAAAGGATATATTAGGGATTAATAGTTCTTGTAGCTCTTGGTGTAACTCAGGTGCTTGAGATTAGCAGAGATCCATTTCCTGAGTCTGCCTCTTTTCCTTGATCAAGTCGCTGCAGTCTATAGTTAGGCTGTGGGGCCTTGGAGTGGCAGGGCCTGTCACAGTCAGGGCTGGTTCTGAGAGCCACACCCCCCGTAGGCTGAGCCTCCAGTAGCCTAGCTGGGTTTCCACACTGTCAGCATTTTGAGGTCCTCCCTTCAAGTGCTGGTTTGCTCCAATTTGTGGGAACTTGCAGATGTCCCATGCTCCCTACCCTATCCTCCAGCTGCTCTGGCACTTGAGAACACTGTCAGTGCTGCCCTTTACTCTGTTGCCATCTTTTTTCCGAGCTCTTTATCTCTTAAGGACATCATTGTTTGTGGGTTTTATTTATTGTTAATATTTTTATCTACAACATTTTCTGTTATTTTGAATGTATAGACTTTAAAAAAATTATTTTATTTACTTTCAGAGAGAATAGAAGGATTGGGGAAAGAGAGGGAGAAAAACATCAATAAACAAGTAAAACAATGATTGGTTGCCTCTTGCACAACCCCAACTGGGGACCTGGCCTGCAACCCAGGCATGTGGTTTGGCTGGGTATCAAACCAGCATCCTTTTGGTTCAAGGCCAGCACTTGATCCACTGAGCCACCCCAGCCAGGGCTAGAGATTTAAAAATATTTTGTGTGGTTATACTTTTCAATCTTTCCATTTGAATTCTGCTTTTTAAGGTGTTAACAACCAAACTATAAAGGACTCAGAAATGTTCTTTTATTAAGCACATGACAGCATGACTGTTTAAAATATGAGACATTACAAAAAAAAAATAAACTGAGTTCTAAATATAAGCATTAAAAAAAATACACAGGGCTATAGTAGGAAAGAAAACATTAGGAAACTTTAACTGGCTTCAGGCTTGCCATGACAACCAAGATAAATATTTTAGCCATTCTCTTAAGAAATATAAAGAAAAATGAAATATGCAAAACAAAAGGCATTATATGTTTTAGCATATGCCATTCCTTGTAGACAGAAAGTCTGGATAATGAGGTGGGAGTTTAAGGTTGGCTGATACATGGTTAAAGTTAGATGCTTGAATCAAAATTGGTCTTAGGGATCTATTGCGTGCATATGTATATGGACCTTAAAGGAGGAGGACATTGTTAACCTGGCTCTTCTCAAGACATTAATGTAAGAAGAATAACAATAAACCTGAATTTAAGATTTGTTGGACAAAACATTACATAAATTTCAAGTAAGTAGGCAATTATGTATTAAACAGGAGTTTCAGATGATATGAATGATGTTTAGTCCATTAGAGAGAATATGACCACAGAGATCTTTCTAATCAATGTGTGAGCACCGCCTGCTGGCCACAATGAGGACCCTGGAAAAGTGCTTCATACAGAGGCATTAGACCATACACAAAATACTATGGTCTTTAAAGTGGTAGCTGGGCTTTATCCAAGTTACAGTGATGACTCATTATGAAAAATATTTTTTGCTTTTGAACTGTATTGGAATGTGAGGTTTTAAGAATAGTTTTTCTAAGTGGAGCTGATATGAAGAAAAATTATCCTTATGTATTGTTTATAAGAGCATCAAATGGTTTAATTTTTAGGAAGTACATTTTGACAATGTGTATCAAAAATTAAATTAAACCATGGACATGGACAACAGGGGGGATTGACTTTGGGGGGAATGGGTGGGTGGGGAGGGGGGACAGAGGGGAACAAAAAGGGGATGGATGTAATACAACAACAATAAAATTAAAAAAAAAATTTTAAATAACACCCTAATTTTACTTTTAGGAATTTTTACTAAATAAGTTATCAGAAAAATTAACAAAGCTATATTACAAGGATCTCTTCAGAGCATCATTGTAGTTGTGAAAAAATATGAGAATAAAAATCAAGCAAATAGTGGATATTTTGCCCAGCTGGCTACCACTAGGAGCAGCTACTTTACCTAGCAAGTTTTTCTGAAAAAGTTTCTTTAAAAGGTTTGTTAAGAACTTCTGGTCAAGATGGAGGTGTAGGTAAACATGCTTCTCTTCACATAACTACAGAAAAAAATTATAACTAGACTGCAAAACAAATATCACTCAAATGGTCAGAAAATCAAGATGTATGGAAATTAGACAAACAAGTATTTAAAGAAGCCACATTCATCCATACAGGTAGGAGGGGTGGAGACATGGAGATGGGCAGAGTGGCATGAATAGGTGGTGAAACAGGTGGTTCAATATTCATGTGTGGTGGATAAAAATTGGGAGGGTTACCTCAGGAGTGAGGGATCTCATCCCTGGGCCAGACCACATGGCCCAGGTCCCATCATGAGGAAGATAAATCCCTATAACTTATGGCTATAAAAACAAATGGGGTCAGGGGCAGTGGAAAAAACTGGGTTTTCAGGAGATACCTTAAAAATGGCCTAACAGACTTTGGACTTACGCAGACCTACCTCCTCTGGGATTCAGCACCAGGGCAGCAGCTGGAAGGACACCAGTGGCATACAGGGAGAAAGTAAAGGGACTAGAAACAGGGCCAGTGCCAGGAGACAGCTTCCTTCATGGTAACCTCCAGGAGCCAGGGAGCAGCATTGTCTACTCACCAAGCCCACCCCTCACACACAGCCACAAAACAATGAAATGCATTGTCTCACTTGGTTGATTACCTAAGGCTCCACCCCGAACAATTTACAGGTGCCTTTCCAACAATAGGCAGCACTAATAAGACCTAGAATCAAAGCAGAAACAAATACAGGGAGGCTGCCAAATTGAGGCAACAAAGAAATATAGCCCAAATAAAAGAACAGAACAAAATCCCAGAAAAAGAACTAAACAAAATGGAGATAATCAACCTATCAGATGCAAAGTTCAAAACATTGGTGATAAGATTGCTCAAAGAACTCACTTCACTGTGTACAACAATAAAATTAATTTAAAAAATAAGAAGAAATGAAGGTTTCACTAAGTGAAATAAAAAATCTATAGGAAACCAACATTGGAGGAGATGAAGCTGGGGTTCAAATCAATTATTTGGAACATAAAGAAGAAATAAACATTCAACCAAAATAGCAAGAAGAAAGAAAAAAATTAAAAGAATGAAAATAGTATAAGATGCCTTCAGTATGTTTTCAAATGTACCAACATCCAAATCAGAGGGATGCCAGAAAGAGAAGGAAAAAAGGCAAGGAATTAAAAACTTATTTGAAAAAATAATGAAAGAAAACTTCCTTAATTTGGTGAAGGAAATAGACATACAAACCCAGGAAGCACAGAAAGTCCCAAACAAGTTGAACCCAAAGGGGACCACACCAAGGCAAATTATAATTAAAATGCCAGAGGTTAAAGATAAAAAGATAATCTTAAAAGCAACACAAGAGCCCTGGCTGGTAGCACAGTGGATAAGACACCAGCCTGAGAACCCAAAGGTTGCTGGTTCAATTCCCAGCCAGGGCACATAACCAGGTTGCAAGCCAGGTCTCCAGCCAGGTCCGTAGCTGGAGGCAGGTAAAAGGCAACCATACAATGATGTTTATCTTCCTCTGCCTCTCTCCCTACTCCTCTCTCTGAAAAGTAATAAATAAAATCTTAAAAAAAAAATAAAGCAACACAAGAAAAGCAGAGTGTTACCTACAAAGTAGTTACCATAAGACTGTAGGCTGGTTTCTCTAAAGAAACTTTGGGGGTCCTGGCTGGTGGCAGTGTGGATAAGGTGTTGGCCTGCGAACCCAAAGGTTGCTGGTTGGATTCCCAGTCAGGGCAACATAACCAGGTCTCCAGCCAGGTCTCCAGCCAGATCCGTAGCAGGAGGCAGGTGAAAGGCAGCCATACATTGATATTTGTCTCCCACTCTGCCTCTCTCCCTTCCCCTCTCTCTGAAAAATAATAAACATTTTCTTTTTTTTAAAAAGAAACTTTGCAGGTAAGAAGGAGTTGGTAAGAAGTATTTAAAGTGATGAAAAGCAAGGACTTACTATCTAGATTACTCTATTCATCAAAGCTATCCTTTCAAATAGAAGGGCAGATAAAGTGCTTCTCAGACAAGATAAAGCTAAAGGAATTCATCATTACCAAGCCATTGTTACATGAGATATTAAACTTATTGAAAAGGCCATTGAACAGTAAAATGTCAACAAACTCAACTATCAACAACTGATTCTAAAAAACAAACTAAGCAAACAACCATGACAGGAATAGAATTATATATATGGAGAATATTTGGAGGGTTATCAGATGGGAGGGGTAGGGGAAAATGGGGGAAAAGGTGTATGGATTAGGAAGCATAAATTGGTTGGTACAAAATAGACAGGGGGATGTTGAGAATAGTATAAGAAATGAAGAAGTCAAAGAACTTATATGCAGAAACCATGGACATGAACTAGCAGGGAGAATTGCTCGAGCAAAAGGGGTACTGAGACAAGGGGAACAAAGGAGGAAAACTGGAGCAACTATAATAGCATAGTCAATAAAATATATTATACAAAGAAATGTATAGATATAATGCAATACATATTAAACTCCCAATGAACTTTTTAAAGAAAAAGAACAAAAAGTCATCAGGTTTGTATAGAACCACAAAAGAACCCCATATAACAAAAGTAATCCTGAGAAAGGAGGACAAAGCCAGAAGTATAACATTACCTGACTTTAAATTATACTAAAAAATTATGGTAATGAAAACAGCATGGTATTGGCAGAAAAACAGATGCACAGACTAATGAAATGGAATTGAGAACCCAGAAATAAAACCATATGCAATGGACTGGCCAAAAAGTCCATTTAGGTTTTTTTCTATAAAATACAAGACACATTTCTCATTTTCACCAATTACTTTATTAACTTGGATATTTTGAGTATGTCAGCTATCTCCTGTATCGTATAAGATTGATTGTTCTCAATAATGTTTTGATTTGATTGCTATCAATTTCAACTGGTCTGCCCAACCATGGAGCATCATCCAGTGAGAAATCTCTAACACAAAACTTCACAAACCCTTTTTGACACATTTGGTCAGTCACAGTAACTTCTCTATGTACTGTAGAAATCTTTTTTTCTTTCTTTCTTTCTTTCTTTCTTTCTTTCTTTCTTTCTTTCTTTCTTTCTTTCTGCATTTCAGTTACATTTTACCATCCTTGAAATAGTAAAGCATAATATGTTATTAATTTTTCATATTTTCATATAATTTTACACTTTTGATTTTTATTTGAATATGCATTATATATAAAATTTAAAAGAAAATGTCAAAGCTGTTTCTTTACCTAAAAAGAAAAGTGATCTTATTATAGGAGGAATAATAGGATATTATCAACAACATACATACTTTTTCACCTGAAAATGAATCAAACTTGAAATTTCATATTGTATTTAAAGTCTCATAATAGGTTTGGCTAGTGGTCTTAGCATTCACCAAAAATGAAAGCATGAATCCTGTATACCTGGGCCAACATCTTATATTTCTAGCATGAAATACTCATAAAACTTGGTAGACAAATGGAATTTCCAAAGAAATACTTTCCATATAATATCCATAATTTAAGTAAGCTAAGTGGGACATGTCTTGATGTGCATATGATTATAATCATGAGGATGAAATCCTATTTGCTGCAAAATAACTGTTTTTCTGTTATATGTCACCCATGAAGAGGAAAAGATAAAGGCAGAGAAGGAAAGAAACTATATGTGATTATTTTGGAAGTGCTGCTTAAATTATTTGATTTTTATTCTCAATTAATTCTAATTTATAGTTTGATGTCCATGTATGTTTAAGAAATTATATTAATGTGAAAACATAAAAATTTCACTTGTGTTCCTCTAATAGGCCCCATTTCGCTATACTAATTTAGTGAATCTTAGTGTCTGCTCATTCCCCACACTCAAACTAGGGAGAAGAGGCAATTTTGTTAAAGATTTTCTTTTCTAAAAATGGAATTTTTACAATCAGAAGAACAATCCATAAAACTCCTGACATTCCTAAGTGTATGTATAATTGGGTTTATGTGGTCGTTAAATTTTCATAGTTGAACTTATCCATTTGACCATGTACAAAAATTAATTTAGCATCAGTCCAAGAAAATGATTCTGACTACCTAGGTTAGGTAATAAAATAACTATATCACATCCCCCAAGTTACTTTCAAATAATTAACAAAACTTGCATGACCATGGAAAACTAGAGTAGCGCACTACTGACTTTCCATAACATTTGAAGAATTTATGAGAAAGGTGGTGAGATGGGACCAGATAAGTGAGAGTTACAGTGACTCGTACCTTTCCTCCTGCACAAGAGTAGTGTTCCTGAGTATGAATGAAGAGCCTGATGCTAGATCTTGGCTAGCATCTAAAAACTCAGAGAAACAAGGGTTAGAAACAAACATGAACTATTTGGCAGAATTTGGACCCCTCCAGTTAAACTCCATTATAAGATGCTAAATGGACATCATCTCACATAAAGTATATCCCAAATATTAAATAGGAATCACTAATCCTAAAACATTATTTTTCTTTACCCAAATTTAATTGGGTATCTTGTATTTTTATTTGCCAGATCTGTTCACCACATGTAGCAACAAAGACCACACTGATGTTGATTTTGTCTGCCACCATTACTGAAAGGAGAAATGACAGCCAAGCAGTCCTAAGGAGTTGTGGGGTTTTCTGTACAGCATTCCCCAGTGACATATAGAAATGACAATATTGGCTGCTGAAATGGCCAGTTATGCTTTATTTCCAAACACCTAGTTCTAAGGACAGCTTAACTCATGACGTAAATTTACCTTAAGAACAATACTTACTCTCCCTATTTACCTAGACCTGAAGAATTAGTAACTAGGACACAGACAACTCTTTCACCAACCCATCTTCACTTTAAATTCACTGTAAGTTAATATGGACAGCAGTAACCTTCCTTGCTTCTGAAAGGTTTACAAATCTTGGAAAACATAATTTTCTTTTAATTAAGGCATATAAAATTGCCATGTTTAAAAATGTTTAAATGGCTGGAATGTTAATTTAATATGCTTCAACCTAATATGAGGAGCAGCTCTGGAGAATCAAAGCAATTCCCTCTGAAACAGATTGGCCTCAAGAAACAGCTGGGAAAAATTCAATGATTCTGTCTGTGTTATCAACATGACTTTAGAAAATTTGCATATATAATCCAAAAAAAAAAATAGTCATGAAGCTCTAAAATCCAAATAGTATTTATACAGATGCAAAAAGTATTTAATAAAAACCAGACTGTATTCAATGAATCATAAATTGAATACTGAAAATATAAAATTTCTGAAGTTGTAGGAAACCTCAAGATTTTTTTCCTGAAATCAGGGCAAAAGTATAGAGATAAAAATGACAGAAGAAAAAATAAAAGGTGAGAAATATAGACTATAATTAGGAGCTCACATTCATATAGAACTGAATTTCAGAGTGAGAGAGTGCTGTTGATGAACCCAAAGCAATGACTGAAGGAAGAGGAAAATTTTCCTGAACACTGACACCTGCAGATGAGAGGGCTCATCACATACCAATGAAAAAATAGTGAAGGCCCATACTGGTATATTACACGCAATGACCTTGGAAGATGTGCTTGGGTTTCTGTCAGTTCTGCTTACTGAATGAGAAATCAAAATAAAAAACTAGAAAATGTGTTGCATTTAGGAGTGATAATGTGCATGACCATTAAAATATTAAAATACTAATAATTAAAGAATTCATGAATAGTAATTCCATAATCATAGTCTAGGTCTAGAATTCCAGATTATATCAAGGAGAAAAAAATGCTAGAGGGAGGTAACAAAAATATTTTTCATTTTACACAAGGAAAATTGAAAGATTTTTCATTTTTCAACATTGATGAGTATAGAAAAGTAAGTTTAAGTAAAAACATAATGTGATACTAATAAAGCACAAACAGGTTATATGTAAAACCAAAAGAGAAAGGAAGGGAAAAAGAGAGAGAAAGGAGAGAGAGAGGAAACAATTTGTTTTGTAAAAGACTTAAAGAAAAATAGCCAAAAACAATAGCAAGGGGAAACTTTTTACGAGAGAAAATGGCTTTAACTACCATATTAAGTTTCTTAATAGAAAGGTGGGGTGGAGGGTGGAATCCAGAATTAAATTCTGTGAAGCCTTCAAGCCATAGACCTGAGGTACAAGAACATGGCTAAGTCAAAAATGAAAATAATGGGCAAGAAATTTCAAGTTAATACAATCAAAAGAAATATATGGAGAAGCTTGTATTATGAAAGAACTATAACAGTATAAATAGAGCTTATCTCAAGATGCATATTAACATGAGTTTTTATTTTTCACCATTTGCTTTTATTTACTTACTGATATTTGCTATTTTTACACAGTGGTAAGTTTTACTTTTGCCATTTAAAACATCATAATGAGTTTTTATTTGAAAATTAATGGGTTTAGCACTGGCTGGTGGCTCAATGGATAGGTGCCAGCCTCTGAACCCAAAGGTCCCTGTCTTGATTCCCCAGTCAGGGCATATAATCAGGTTGCAAGCCAGGTCCCCAGCTGCAGGCAAGTGAAAGGCACCCATACATTGATGCTTCTCTCCCTTTCTGCCTTCCTCCCTGCCCTTCTCTCTAAAAGTAATGAATAAAATCTTTTTAAAAAATTAATGGGCTTAAGAATTAAATAAACCAGACACAAAATTGTTTCCTTTATAAGGTGTTAACATCTTTAATGCTTTTTAAAAAGATTTTATTTATTATTTTCAGAGAGAGTGGAAGAGAGAGGTATAGTGGGAGAGAAACATCAATGTATGGTTTCCTTTCACCTGCCTCCAGCTGGGGACCTGGCTGGGGCCCTGGCTTGCAACCTGGTTATGTGCACTGGCTGGGAATTGAAACAGTGACTTTGGGTTCACAGACCATCACTTATCCACTGAGCCACCAGCCGGGGCAATAATGTTTGTAAATCAATCAGAAAAAGATAGATGGCTCCTTAAAATTTTGGGCAAAGGACACAAGTAATTAAGAAATGCGAATGTTCAATGACCCTATGTGCCATGATTCTGGTTTTCATGCACAGCTAAAAGCTTTGAAAGGAATATTTCAACATGTTCACAATGGTTCATTCTATTTTTCTCTTTGTATATATATATGCTTTCCTCAGGAATGAGCATGTATTATTGGTGTAATAATAAAATTGTGTGAAAGAGAATAATCTCCTAAAAGTAAAGAAAAATAAGGGCAATGTGTTGTAAAATTATTTGAAAGTAAGCTTGTGGAATTTGAGTGAATTTTCTTAAAGCTAAAGGAAAGAAAACATCCAGGATTGTTCTCATCCCCTTAGAACATTCGTCCACCTTCCCTGTCTCAGCCAGATCGTCCTTAAATGCCCAGTTGCACAGTTAGTGGGAGAACTGGAATTAGAGGCCAGATGTGCTCTCAAGTGTAAATAGAATATATCAGATTATATTATCTAGAAGAATTTCTAGGAAAACAGCCTCTTAATTTCTGGTTGCCAATATACACTTTTCTGAGAGGTACTATTCTTGGAGCTTTAATGTGGTCATGCATTTTTCTGTCTGTCATATATGACAGCTTGTAGCCCTGGGAATGACTCAAGTTCCCAGCTGTCCACACACCAAACAGTAGTGATGGAAAGGGAACTTCTGCCTACCCAACAGTCGGGCTGGGATAACTTTCAGGAATGGAAGACCCTATAAGACCTTTTCTGAGTGCATATGCCTGGCTTACCTTTCTGCATAGAAAGTGACAAATTTTTCATATGTCCAAACCCACTACCAGGAATTTCAAGTTCAGATTAACATATTTTTCTATTTTTATAAATATCTAATTGAGGGCCTCATATCTAGAGCTATATATCTGTCTCTCTCAAAAAGATTTACCAGCACAGATGGCAAATAAACCAAAAATAGATGTAATCTTAGTCCTAAAGAAAAGCATGTGATTTCTTCAGCTACTTCCAACTCTGAAGCAGGCATTGCCAGAACCAATCCTGCATTCCTCACAAGCTCCTACAGGTCCTTCAGGTGGAGGGGAAATCTAGGCAAAAAAATCATATACACAGATTCTTTCAGCTATAGACATGTTTTTCTATTTCTGTGTAAAATCTTAATATACAACAAGGATAATTATTCTTGATCAAATGCTGGCAGTCTACCAGAGGCTGACAACTCAACTTGAGTTCTGAAGTCCACAAGTCTACCCCACCAAAACCGGAGACTCGCAATTAGTTAGCAGCAGAGTGGGGCTCAGCTGTAGGCATGTGATTTCAGGGTTTGGAGAAAGCCTGCGTACATTCCTAGAAAACAAGTAATTGAACAGAAATAAAAACAAAAGTAACTTACATTTATGTAGCATTTTGTAATTTGTAAAGTGTTTCACAGTTGTCTTCCTTCAGCTTCATCAGTTCTTATGAAGAATGTTGGACTGGGAGTATTCATTTCCCCACTCACAGATATGGAAATCTATTCAAGAGGTTAGTCAGTAAATGTTGCAACTCGAACTTCTTTCTAAGACATAAAAATCATCACTCTCTTCCTAATTTATCTTTCCAGCTGAATGGTACTGAAATTACATATTAGGTCTTCATCCAATTAGCAGGAGCCTGTGCTACTTGAATTCTTCTACATATTCCTGTCTGATTGCAGAGGGATGCAATAGCAAATAACAGAAAAATTAATTGCATTGGGGGCTTTAGCTCAAATAGCTTATCATAATTGCAAGATTTCATTTCTTCCCAGTCTTGTGTTTTATCTTCATAATTTTGGGGTATTTTGCACTCCTAATTTATAAAGCCATGCTTGTTTTAATGTACAAATTAATGTTTACATTCAACAAAATGTACCAGGTATTTCCTAAGACTTTGCATACTCTGGCATTGCTTCTTATAAAAATTCATATTTGGCTTTGTGGGGAAGTGTGCCTCGGGTAAAAGGAGGTGATGGTGGGTTCATTTTAGAGTTATTTATAAGACATATTTTGATGTATTAAATCATGTAGGTGGTACTAACACAGTTTTCTCTGGAGAACAAGAGGAAAGGTACGAGGTGAGGTTTGGGGAAGGTTAAGAAAACATATTGGGTAAACTGAGGGCATGATAACAAATGTTGCCTTTTTTACAATTTTATCTAAAATCAACCCTGAGCTTATATCTCTGATAAGCACGACCCAAGAGAAAGTCATTTAAACACCTTGATTAATGTGAAATTAACCTTACTGACAAGTAAAAGAAAACTGGGGGAAAAAATCATATCCTGAAGCAGTTAAAAGAAATTCTAATTCAGAACCCATAGTAACAGTGCTGTTGTTATCTGCAGTAATAGGTATAATGGACAAGGTATATATGTACACTCTAATTTATACTGTAACTATTCCCTTGAGTTAGACTGCTCACTGCTTGGTAACATAGTTTAGATAATCATGACAGCAAAAGCATAAGAAACCAAATAATTTAGACTTCTGCAATATAAAAAGTCTCATTTATTTTTATTTTTATTTTATTATTTTTAAAGATTTTACTCATTATTTTTAGAGAGAAGGGCAGAGAGGAAGAAAGGGAGAGAGATATCAATGTATGGTTGCCCTTCATCTACCTCCAGCTACAGACCTGGCTGGAGACCTGGCTTGCAACCTGGTTATGTGCCCTAGCTGGGAATCGAACCAGCGACCTTTGGGTTCACAGGCTGGCACCAATCCACAGGCTGAGCTACCAGTCAGGGCTAAAGGCTCTTGTAAAAATTATGACTTATATATCACTTAGAAATTTACAAGAAACTTGATTGAAGTTAATTTTTGTTTGTTTGTTTTTTAAATTTTTCTTGTTATAGGATTAGAATGAGAACATTATAATTATATATAGCTTTTTATAATTTTATAGTACTAAAAATATTATCTGTTGAAAGCTGAAGATATCTTTCTTTTCTGGTAAAGGTGACCTGGAGCAAAAACAATGTTGTAATTATTGTAATGATGCACTATTCCTTCTGCTCTGCAGAAATTGCCTCTCTTCATCTAATTCCTCCCTTTGACCTGGGAGTCCTCAGGGCAATGGCAGCCCCTCATGTGCAAGCCTGTCTGAAGATTCATCCTAACATCTGGTGGTTAATGAAGAGTTAGACAGAACACAGACCTTCCTGGGTACCACCTGGCATCCTCCCATTTTCTGGTTTTGTTCTTGTCTTGTTGCCAATGACAAAAATGGCTTCTATTCCATAGATACCAATGCAAGGTCTTACTGGGTTGTTGATGCCTGCTCACGGTGTCTACCCTGAACCGTAATGCTGCCTTTTCCCAAGCATGGTAATGCCTGACAACAAAGGCCACTGAAGGCCACTAGCCAGTCCTTGCTATCTCTTGTTTCTGCTGCCATCATTGGTTCCAATACTGCTGATAAGATTCCATTTCAAGTTTTAAGGAGATGTTGCTGCAATAGTTCTTGAGGGTTTCATTAGTCTTTCCATTTTAGTCCCTTTGTTCTGAAGGAGCAGAGTTGGAGGGTAATTTTCTCCCACTTAGAATTCTATTTCCATTATCTCTGTGTCAAAATGGAATTTAAGGATGAGATGCCTTTCCTGGGTCTTTCACAGGAGTCAAACCCCAGTGCTGCTTGATAGAGTGAGGAGGAAAGAAACTCTAACACTAACTGTGGAAGGTATAGGTGTCTATTCAAGGACAAGGAGCATCCTCTGTTTCCCCATTTGAATGCTCATCACACTCTATGGTAGTTATTTGCTTAATATCTCTTTTACTCTTGGATGGCAAGTACTTTATATGAATGAAATAACAACACTAACAAGAACAACAGAGATAACTAGCATTTATATTGCATGTGTTCTACTGGGCACTGTTACACATCAAGTTAATAAACTCATTCAGTCTTTATATTGTAACCTAGTGAGGTAGACCTGATTATTATTTCCACTTGGCAAATGACAAAACTGAGTCAGAGAGAGATTCCGTAACTTGGCCAAAGTCATAGAATTAGTCAATGGTAGAGCCAGGATTCTCATTTTCATCAAATGAAAGTAAGTTTTTCAACTAAAACCTTAACCTTGTCAAGGCAAAGTTGTATTATTATTACTTTCTGATCGTTTCAAAGAATGAGGAAAAATGTCCATGTAAAAGACATGTCAATTAATGTAAAAAGTTGCTTAAACTTAAACTTTTTTATCTATTTGCAACTTTTCATTCACTATTGCTTGACTGAATTAAACATATACAAGCTCTGCCCTAAAAGGGTCAATATAATTAAAACAGGTTACATGGCCAAAATTTTTGGGACAGATGTTGTAACTATTTAATTGTGTGTGTATGTGTAAAAATGTCCAAATCCTTTTTTTGGTAGATGTAATCCATCACAAGTGACCTCATGCTGCCAGTGCCTTCTTATTATGGTTATAGTGGTAATTATTGCAGACTGTGCTATGCAGCATGCTTATTGCATTTGATTCATTGTGCTACAGAATCACTGCTATATTTTCCAAAATTAATTCAGTGATCATTTGTCACTGAATGAGCCCACTTGGCTCAAGGCACTATTACTTGGTACCTCCTTGCACAAGGTGTCAGCAACAATTCCAGAATCTATGCAATTGAAGCAAAATACTCCCAAACCATAGGTGCTGTGCTGGTATGGTCAGGATGCAGGAAACAAACTCATCCTCAAGTTATTTCTTGGACCATTTGGCTCTAGTAGTTAAAAGGTTAAAATTTCTTCACATCTCAGTTGAAAAGTCTCCTTTTCTTTGCTTTCCTCAGGTGTGAAATAATTTACTACATGTCCCCATTTCCCAGTCTCTCTGCTGGGGTTCTGAACTCAGATAATGTAAAGTTCTTTGTAAAGCACTTTGTTCTCAGAAGAAAGGTCACACTTACAAGAGTAAATATTAGCCACCTGACTGCACTAGGGACAAATATTATTGGCCAAACTTTTCTCTGCCTTCCCATGCCAAGTATGAAAGAATAAAGCAACTATTGTGCCTGAGGGGGTCTTGAAAGGATGTAAAATAAAGTAGAAAGCAGAGATTAGTCTTGCAAATCATTTGAATAAACATCAGACTGCAATTCATGATAGTCCATAAACTTGCTTTGGTCAAATTGTGCTCCTAACTCTTCACATGCTGCCTTTGCAAATATTACTCCTTTTCTTTTCTCTTGAACTGGAGGTTAAAAGAATTGATAAGACAACTGCCTGACAGCTCTTTGGATTTTATTGGCCTGCAATTACAAGGCCAACATATCACTAAATCATTATCTGCTTTTGAGAGTCCAACACATTTTTATTGTGGACAGCATTTTGCTTACCATTAGTGGAATAGGTTCCTGAGATACAGTGATAAGTAAGAAAATGAATGGCTTTATGAAATAGATGTCAACTTAATAATTCGATAACTTCAACTATCTTAATAGCCAGCCAATATTAACTGAAGTGTAATAAATGATTTTTCTATTGGCTATTATTACAAGTGCCAACCTATGCACAGTGCCTTGCCTAGTGTTTGGCACACAGAATATGTTCAATAGATGTTAACATCTTTAGTTTCTTTTTAAAAATTGGAATCATCACCATGCATTCCCGGAGTGATCTTTGTGTTTTTATCATTTTATCTCCAGGGTTCAGCAGAGTTTCTGGAAGCAGGTAGGTGGTCCATTATATTTGCAGACTGAATGAGCCTATCACAGAGTGGTAAACTGGCATTTGACTTTTTTCCTACCACATCTTAGAGGAAGAATCTAATACATTTGATACAATACAGGAAAGCAAATTATATTAACTTTTTCTTTAGTTCTGAGCCATCTGTTATGTATTTTTCTTGGTCATTATGTTTATGGGTTTTGATAGTTAAATTATCTTATCTTAAAGTTAAATGATGTAAATCTAAATTTTCTTTAAAATGAGCACCAGCAAAGGCATATTCCATGAATTCACCCATTCATTGAGTATAATTCGATGTATTTTAATGTGCTTGTGGAATTGTGTAACTATTACCACAATCAACTATAAAACATTGCCATCATGCACCCCTTAGCCCTCCAGCCCATCTCTCCTAGCTCTACCATTCATGAATCTACGTTGTGTATCTATAGATTTGCCTATTCTTAACATTTCATGTAAATGAAGTCATGCAATATGTGGGCATCTGTGCCAGACTTCATCCACTTAGCATAATATTTTCAAGGTTCATATATGTTGGTAGCATGTATCATACTCCATTCCCTTTCATTGCTGAACAATCTTCAATTGCATGAATATGCCGCATTTTGTTTATCTACTTATCCATTAATGAACACTTTTTATAGCTATTATGAATATGCTTCTATGAACATTTAGTGCATAAGTGTTCTGTAGTCATGTTTAATTTCTCAACTGTGTTTAAAATGGTATATTTATAAATCTAAGAGCAAAGCAAACAAAACAAACCCCACATCCACTTTTCTACCAGAAGAAATGGTGGTAGAATTTTAGGCATGGTGGAAAAAGCATTGACTAGATATCTGTCAGGGGACAGGAGCATCCTCCCAATTTTGTCACTAACAAGTCATATGGCCTTGAAAAAAGAACTTCACTTTGCTTTCTTGTACATAAGTGATTTTGCCTCTATCTCAAAGGTCAGAATTCAATGCAGGCATTCAAAGTATGCAATATAATAGTAGTCCAGGGTTAGATTTTGTTAAAGTCCAAATCTGAAAGTATTCCATTAGCTAGGTCAAGAAAACTGAAACAAAAAATCCAAAAAATTATGAAGATCACCATAACATATAAAAATAATCTCTCAGTTGCCTTTAGAAATAATTAAAAGTTATATCAGAAAAAAGAAAGATGTGTTCCTCATCTTTATAGAAACTGGTAAGTGACTACAAAAAGAACTATGTAGGTATCTATGCATGCAAAAGCATAGGTTGGCTTGTTAAACAGACTCTTCTTTTACTTTCGAAGAAATATAGGTAGAAATTGGATTTGCAAACCTACATTTTTTTTTAATCTGAGGAAAATCTTTTTTAGTTACAGAGAAAAATGTATTTCATAAATAGTGGAACATGGAGTGACTGTCTTTAAGAGGGAAGAAAAAGAACAAAATATTCATCCATTGCAATTTGGAATAGAAACTTAAATATTCAGTCCATCTAATGAATGTCCTTTGGTCTCAATCTTAGAAGTTTTCAGCAATGATATCACTGATGGTTCAAAAAAAAAAACCACCCTGTGAGAGTTCTAGTAAGGCTTTGGACTTGGAAACTCATATAAGCCAAAGCAACAAAGCTTCAGAGCTGCCAAGACAAGATGCCACTTCAGACTCTCAGTCTAGACTGGAGTGCAAAGTATTCTTTGGCTTTATATAATTTTCTTACAAATGCTATAATTCTCAATAAAAATCTTAATACTTTATGGAAGTAAGTGCAAGTGCCATCATATATAGGGGAAACATGTTCCCACTTACCTTTTCTGCTACAGAGCTGTTCATTCTAAAGCCTCTATGGTTTGCTATGTAGAATCATCCTAAACGGTGTTTCTCTTAACATTCATTCCACAGGTTAAATCCAATAATCCTGAGAAAATAAATGTAAATGTTTTCTTTACTTTAGATCCTTGAGACATTTTGAATATGCTTTCTCATTGTAAATTACTTTTATCATATATGTGAATATATGATAGTGGAGAAATAACCCGGCCCCACCTTCTCTTTGCTCCCTTTCTGAGTCTGTATGGTTCTATGGCCTGTTCCAGGGCACACTGAGGAAGCATAATCACAAGTGCTTTTAAATGTATTTCTTTTCTAATTTTTTAAAATGTATTTTTTCCATTATCATTTATCTCTCCTATATCCTCTTCCATCCCCTAGCCAGTCCTTTTTAATTTTTGAAAGAATTTACTCATTTATTAGAGAGAGGGGAAGGGAGGTAGAAAGAGAGGGAGAGAAATACTGATGTGCTCAATTGGTTGTTTCTCACGTACCTCCAACTGGGGACCTGGCCCACAACTCAGGTGTATGCCCTGAGTGGGAATTGAACCAGTGATATTCAGTTAGTGCTTTTTGATAACCTAGTGCAATTTAAGAGATCATCTGCAGAGGGCTAATGCACAATGGTAACAGAAAGGTCATCCAATCATTTAATAAAAAAATATAAAATAATCCTAAATCTCATTAATCTTTATAAAACATCTGTCACATACACAAAAATACTCATGCATGCATGCACACACACACACACACGCTCATCAATATAAAATTTAAATACTCTGCTGTAATGAACAAAAAACCAAAACTAACAATAAATACCTGATAATATTTTTAAATTAAATTTATTGGGGTGATATTGGTTAATAAAATTACATAGGTTTCAAGTGCACATTTGTATAATACATTGTCTGTATATTGCATTGTGTACCCACCACCCAATGTCAAATTCTTTCATCATCATATATTTGACCCCCTTTACCCTTTACTACCTCTAAACCCCCTTCCCTCTAGTAACCACCATACTGTTATCTGAATTTATGAGTTTTTGTTTGTTTGTTTTTCTTTTTTATTCACATATTACTTTCAGTTTTATATCCCACACATGGGTGAAATCATATGGCTCTGAACTTTTACTGTCTGACTTACTTTGCTTAGCATGATTTTCTCAGGATCCATCCATGTTGTTGCAATGGCAGTGTTTCATCTCTTCTTATGACTGAGTATTCCATTGCATACATGCAGCACATTTTTTATTCAATTATCTAACAAAGGACACTTCAGTTATTTCCACTGAAGATGTTGTTTTTACATGTTAGGTGGTAAAAATCAACACAACTGACATAAAAAATGTCAATATGAAGAAAGTAATAAGAAGGCTATTTTTAAATTCTGAAATCCATTTAATATGGTCAACATTAAACTTTTCCTTTAACATTCAAAATTTAATTCATTTAGATTAATTTGAGAAATGTAACTTCAGTTAATATTATTTAGGAAGAAAACCTAGCAATCTCCTGCCCCAGCTTCCCCCCAAAGGCAATCAGTGTCAACTTTTATGAGATTCCCTTGATACTTTCATATTCTTAAGTAATATATTTATATTACTATCCTTTGGTGGATCTTTGCAAGATAACATTTATTTCCTGCATGGTAGATTAGGACTTTTAATTATCTTGTGTTTCTTTTCTGCTCCCTTCATCTTCCCAATAGAACTTGATCACATTTTAAGTTCAGTCTCCTAAAACTGAATTCAATCTGAAAAACTGAAAAATTATTTTGACTCTCTTTGTGGGCATCCTCTAGGATGGCATGCAGTTATCCCCACCTCCTGGCATACATGGCTCTGTGAAATCCCTTATCCTTGAGTAACTTGCTTCTAACCAATAGAATATGGCAAGGTAAAATAGATGGTATTTCTGGGATTAAGTTACACAAGAATGTCATTCTGTCTTGTATTGCTTTCTTGGTTTTGATTAAATAAACTATCATATTGGAGAGGACCATGCAGCAAGAAAATGACAGTGACCTTAGTCCAGTAACAAAGAGGAATTTCTGTCCTTTGTAACAGCTCATGGGAAACCAAATGCTTTAAATAATCACTGAGTGAGTGTGGAAGCAGATCCTTTTCTAATCAAATCTTCAGATAAGACCATAGACTCTAGGCTAACCCATTGGAACCTGGTGAGAAACTATGAAACAAAACATACCCAGCTATTTTTTTAAAAATATTTTATTTATTATTTCCAGAGAGCAGGTAAGGGGGAGAGGCAGAGAGAGACATCAGTGTAAGATTGCCTTTCACTTGCCCCCAGCTACAGACCTGGCTAGAGACCTGGCTTGCAAGCTGGTTATGTGCCCTGGCTGGGGAATCGAACCAGCGACCTTTGGGTTCGCAGACTGGTGCCTTATCCACTGAGCCAACAGCCAGGGCCCACCCAGCTATTTCATACCCAAATTCCTGTATCATAGAATGTGTTGCTAAGTTTGAGGTAGTTTGTTATATATCAACAGATCAATAAACCAGTATAAATGACCCATGGACATGAACAACAGGGTGGAGATTAACTATGGGTGAGGGATATGGGGTGGGGAGGGGAGAGAAATGGGGGGAAAATGGGACAACTGTAATAGGACAAGAATAAATTAATTAAAAATGTAAAACAATACCCCAGATAACTAATATACTATATCAATATTATTTACTCTTTATTGTTTTTTCAATTTATGAACTATTTATTTCTTTAATTTTCCACTTAATATTTTTATTATTGTTTATTTTATTGCAGTTGGCCCAATTTTTCCCCCTTTGCCTTCCACCACCCAGCCCACCCCCACTCCCAAAGTCAATCTCCACACCATTGTTCTTGTCCATAAGTCATTTATACATGTTCTTTCACTAATCCCTTTTGTTTCTTTCTACTCTTCCCCCATCTCTTCTTCCCTTTGGCAGCTGTCATTCTGTTCCATGTTTCCATGTCTCTGGTTCTATTTTGCTTGTTGGTTTATTTTATTCATTAGATTCTTCTTATAGGTGAGTTCACATGGTATTTGTCTTTCACTGAGTGGCTATTCCACTTAGCATAATAGTCCCCAGGTCCAGTGATGCTATCACAAAAAGGTAGGAATTACTTCTTTCTGCTGTGTAGTATTCCATTGTATAAATGTGCCAATTTTTTTTTTTTTAGATTTTATTTATTATTTTTAGACAGGGGTTAGGGAGAGAGGCAGAGAGGGAAAGAAAAATCAATGCATGGTTGGCTTTCACCTGTCTCCAGCTATTGATCTGGCTGGAGACCTGGCTTGCAACCTGATTATGTGCCCTGGCTGGGGAATTGAACCAGTGACCTTTGGGATAAATGTGCCAGTTTTTTAATCCACTCATCTACAGATGGGAACTTAGGTTGTTTTCAGCACTTGGCTATTGTAAACTGTGCTGCTATGAACGTAGGTGTGCATAAGTTCTTTAGAGTTGATGTCTTGGAATTCTTAGGGTATACTCCTAGCAGTGGAATTGCTGTGTCAAAAAGTAGTCCCATTTTTAATTTTTTGAGGACATTTCATACTGTTGTCCATTGCATCAGTCTGCATTCCCACCAACAATGCATTAGGGTTCCCTTTTCTCCACATCCTCTCCAGCACTTGTTTGCTGATTATTATTATTATTAATGATGACCAGTCTGACTGGTGTGAAGTGATATCTTATTGTGGTTTTAATTTGCATCTCTGAGATGGCTAGTAATGTTGAGCATCCTTTCACATGTATATGAGCCATCTATATGTCCTCCTTGAGGAAGTATCTTTTTGGATCCTTTGCCCATTTTTTATTGGATTGTCTTTTAGGTGTTGAATTGTATGAGTTCCTTATATCTTTTGGAGATTAAACCCTTGCCCGAGTATCATTAGCAAATATGTTTTCCCATATGGTTGGTTTACTTTCCATTTTGATGATGTTTTCTTTTCTTTTCTCTTTTTTTTTTTTTTAAGATTTTATTTCATTATTTTTAGAAAGAGGGGAAGGGAGAGAGGCAGAGAGGGAGAGAGACATCAATGTATGGTTTCCTTTCACCTGCCTTCAGTCACAGACCTGACTGGAAACCTGGTTTGCAACCTTGTTATGTGCCCTGGCTGGGGAATCGAACCTGCAACCTTTGGGTTTGCAGGTCGGCACCTTAACCACTGGATGTTTTCTTTAGCCATGCAGAAGCTTTTAAATTGGATATGGTCTCATTTGTTTGTTCTTAAAGGCAAAAATATTGCTGTGTAGGATATCTGAAATTTTACTGTTTTTCTCTAGGACCTTTATGGTATCATGACTTATATTTAAATCTTACACATTTTGAGTTTATTCTGGTGTGTGGTGTAATTTGGTGGTCTAGTTTCATATCTTTGCATGTACCAATCCAGTTCCTCCAGCACCATTTATTGAAGAGCCTATTTTTGTTCCATTGAATACTTCTGCCCTCTTTGTCAAATATTAATGACCATAAAGATGTGGGTTTATTTCAGAGCTCCCTGTTCAATTCCATTGATCTAAATATCTGTTCTTATGACAGTACCAGACTGTTTTGATTAAAGTGTCCTTATAATATAGTTTGATATCAGTTATTGTGATCCCTCCTACTTTGTTCTTCTTTCTCAAGATTGCTGAGGTTATTGGGGTGTCTTTCAGTTCCATATAAATTCTTGGCATATTCATTCTATATATATGAAATATGCCATTGGTATTTTAATAAGAACTGTTGAATCTACAGATTGGGTAGTATAGACATTTTAATGATATTAATTCTTTCAATCATCCATGAACCAGTGTATATTCCATTTATTTGTATCCTCAATTTCTTTCTTCAATGTTCTATAGTTTTCTGAGTACAAGTCATTTATCTCCTTGGTTAATTTTATTCCTAGGTACTTTATTTTTCTTGTTGCTATAATAAATGGGATATTTTCTAAGCCTGTATCTGATAATTTATTGTTATTGTACAAAAATGCCATTGATTTCTTAATATTGACTTTGTATCTCTTTGTTTGCTAAATTCACTTATTTTAGGTCAAGTAGTTTTTTGGTGAAGACTATAGGGTTTTCCATATACACTATCATGTAATCTGCAAATAATGATAGTTTTACCCCCTCCTCTCCAATTTTGATGTCTTCTATTTCTTTTTCTTGCCTGATCACTGTAGCTGGAACTTCCAGTGCTATGTTGAATAAGAGTGGTGAAAGCAGACATTGTAGTCTTGCTACTGATCTTAAGAGAAAAACTTTTAGTTTTTGCTCATTAATTGTGATGTTGGCAGTACATATATGTACTTGTATATGGCCATTATTATGTTGAGGTATGCTCCCTCTACTCCTACTTTGCTGAGTTTTTTTTTTTTTAATCATAAATGGGTGTTGAATATTATCAAATACTTTGTCAGCATCCGTTATGATCATATGGCTTTTGTCTTTTATTTTATTTGTGTGGTGTATTATGTTTGTTGATTTGCAGATATTGACTATCCTTGTATACCTGGGATAAATCTTGCTTGATCATGATGCATGTTTGATTTGTTTCATTTATTGCTGGGTACAGTTTGCCAGTATTTTATTGAGGATTTTAGCATCTATATTCATAAGAGATATTGGCCCATAGTTTTCTTTCTTTGTTGTGTCTTTACTTGGTTTTGTAATTAGAATAATACTGACCTGATAAAAATTTTGGAAGTCTTCCTTCTTGAAATTTTTGGAACAGTTTGAAAAAGATAAGAGTTAGTTCTCTGAATGTTTGGTAAAATTCACCTGTGAAACTATCCAGTCCAAGGCTTTTGTGTACTGGGAGTTTTTGATTACTGCTTCAATTTTGGTATTTATTATCAGTCTAGTCAGGCTTTCTGATTCTTCTTGATTCAGTTTTAAAAGATTATATGTTTCTAGAAATTTATCCATTTTGCTCAGGTTGTTAAATTAATTGGCACATAGTTGTTCATAGTAGTTTCTTACAATCCTTTGTATTTCTGCGGTACTGGTTGATACTACTCTTTTGTTTCTGATTTTATTTGGTGCCTCCCTCTTTTCTTCTAAATTAGTGTGATTAAAGGTTTGTCAATTTTGTTTCTTTTTCAAAAAACTAGCTCCTGGATTTATTGATTTTATGAGTTCCTTTTTAGTCTCTATGTCATTTAATTCTGCTCTGATCTTGATTATTTCCTTCCTCTCCTCACTCTGGGCTTTGTTTATTGTTGTTCTTCTAGTTCTTTAGATGTAAGGTTAGGTTGTTTATTTAATATTTTCTTATCTTCATTAGGTAGGTCTAGATTGCTATGAACTTAACTCTCAGGACTTTGCTGTGACCCATGTTTTGGGTTGTAGTGTTTCCATTTTTATTTGTTTTCATATATTTAAATTTTTTTCTTTGATCTAATTGTTAAGCCATTCATTATTTAATAATGTTCTTGAATATCCATGTATTTGACTGTTTTTGAGGGTTTTTAAAAAGGAATCGAACCTGCGACCTTTGGGTTCGCAGGTCGGCACCTTAACCACTGGATGTTTTCTTTAGCCATGCAGAAGCTTTTAAATTGGATATGGTCTCATTTGTTTGTTCTTAAAGGCAAAAATATTGCTGTGTAGGATATCTGAAATTTTACTGTTTTTCTCTAGGACTTTTATGGTATCATGACTTATATTTAAATCTTACACATTTTGCACCTTATCCACTGTGCCACCATCCAGGGCCTTGTTTTTGAGTTTTTTTCTTAAGGTTGGTTTCTAGCTTCAGGCCATTGTGATCTGAGAAGATGCTTGATATGATTTCAATTTTTTTGAGTTTGTTGAAATGTGTTTTGTGTCATATCATGTGGTCTATCTTTGAAAATGATCCATGTGCCCTTGAAAAGAATGTATATTTTGCTTCTTTGGGGTGAAATGCTCTGTAAATATCAAGTTCATTTGATCTACAGTATTCTTCAATGCCACATATCCTTGTTGATTTTTTTGTTTGTTTATTTGGACAATCTATCTATTCTGGACAGTGGGGAATTAAAATCCTCTATGATGACTGTATTGCTATTGATATGTTTCTTAAAGTCCTCCAAGATTTTCCTTATACATTTAGGTGCTTCTCTGTTGTGTGCATATATGTTCATAAGGGTTATATCCTCTTGTGGACTGCTCCCTTAAGTATTATGTAGTGTCCTTCTTTGTCTCTTGTTATGGCCTTTGTTTTGAAGTCTATTATGTCTGATGTAAGTATTTCTACCCCAGCATTTTTTTATGCTCATTTGCTTGGCTAAGTTTTTCTAGCCCTTCTCTTTCAGCCTGTGCAGAACTTTTGTTCTGATAGTCTCTTGTAGATAGCATATATGTTATCTATCCATTCAACTACCCAATGTCTTTTGATTGGAGCATTTAATCCATTTACATTTAGGGTTATGATTGATCAGTATTTATTGTCATTTTCCCCTTTGTACCCATGCTATCCCCCACCTTCATCTTTTTAAAGGAGTTCCCTTAGCATGTCTTGCAATGCTGATTTGGAGACATACATTTTTAGCCTTTAAAAAATTTTGTTTGGTCTGGGAAGCTCCTAATTTCACCTTCCATTTTAAATCAGAACCTTGTTGGGTAAGTAGTCTTGGTTGCAAATCTTTGCTTTTCATTACTTGGAATATTTTATTCCCTCTGGCTTGTAATGCTCCTGTTAAGGAATCAGCTGATAGCCTTATCAGAGTTCCCCTGTATGCGACTAGCTGTTTCTCCCTTGCTGCCTTTAAGGTACCCTCTTTAAGTTTTGCCATTTTAATGATGGCATATCTTGGAGTGGATTTTGGGGGTTTATCTAGGTTGGGGTCCTCTGTGCTTCCTAAACTTGCATGACTTTTTCCCTCACCAAGTTAAGAAAGTTTTCTGCCATTATCTTTTAAAACAGGTTTTCTATGACTTGCTCCTGTTCTTCTCCTTCTGGTATTCCTATGATGCAAATATTGTTATATTTCATGTTGCCCTGCACCTCCCTTAAACTATCTTCATTCTTTTTTAGTCTTTTTTTCATTTGGTTGCTGTTACTGGGTGTTTTTTTCAACCTTTATTCCAACTCGCTGATTTGATCTTCTGCTTCATCTGGCCTGCTTTTAATTCCTTCTAGTTTGTTCTTTATTTCAGATATTGTAATTTTCATATCCTCCTGGTTCTTATTCATAGTTTCTATGTCATTTTTTATGCTGATATAGATCCCACTTGCAGTTCCTGTAAAGTTATCATCCTCACTGAGTTCTTTGAAAATTCTAGTAACATTACTTTGAATACTGTGTCTAATAAATCACATGCCTCAATTTCATTTAACATTTTTTCTGGGTATTCCTCCTTTTCTTTCAATTGGGAGTTGTTTCTTTGTCTTCTCACTTTAGGTGACTCTTATTTGTTTCTGCATATTAGATTGACTCCTTATTTTGTGGGTTGATCTTTTATGGTATGATACCTGTGTAATAAGTGGTGCAGTCTTAATCTCCTGAGCTGGATGTCCTAGGGATGCCCTTTATGCTATTTATGTGTGTTCTCTTGTTGTAATTGGGTTTTGGTTGTTGCTGCCTCTTTCATTAGTGGGTTCTTTCCTCCAGCTGGCCATCTGAGAATCACAACCCCCACCATGTCTTGTATGCTGTTGTATAGGTGCTACCAGAACAGAACAAAACAAACAGCAAACAAAACCCAAAACAGAAAAAATACCCCACAACCACAACTGCAATATTAACAATAAATGAGAAAAGATTAACAAAGGTAGAAAGAAAATAAGAATGTTATTAGAAGGAAAAAAGTACATAAGATGCCTAAGAGAAAGAAAAATGATTCTGAGAAGGAAGAGGGATGAGAAATAAAGGTAGGAAATAGAAAAAGGTAAAGAAAGGGAGAAAATATTTACAACATAAATTTTTAAAAAGAGGGAATATGGCAAAATTGAGTAAGAAAAGAAAAGAGTATAATATGAGGTTTGAAATAAAATTTTAAAATAGTGAAAAATAGGGACAGAGTTGAATCAAAACAACCACTGCTGCAATATTTGTAACAAATAAGCAAAGATTAATAAAGGTGGAAAGACTCAGTGTATAGGTGCCAGCCTGTGAACCTAAAGGTTGCTGGCTTGATTCACAGCCAGGGCACATAACCAGGTTACAAGCCAGGTCTCCAGCCAGGTCCGTAGCTGGAGGCAGGTGAAAAGCAACCATACAATGATGTTTCTCTGCCTCTCTCTCTTCCCCTCTCTCTAAGAATAATAAATAAAATCTATAAAAAAGTATTAAAAAGTAAAATAAAATGGCAAATTAAAAAATTAAAATAAAGGTGGAAAGAGAATAAATATATGAGAAAGAGAAAAGAGTGTGAGAAGTCTGAAGGAAAGAAACATTATTTTGAAAGGATAGAGGGGACCAAAATAATAAGTGTAAGGATTAGAAACCAAGCTAAGAAAGGCAATAAAACAAAATTTAAAATTAAAATAAGAAAGGGCAGGAGAAAGGCAAAGTGGAATAGGAAAAGGGTACAGTAAATTAGGGGAGTTGAAATAAAAATATAGTGAACTATTTTTGCTTACTGTGATTATCATTGCTTACTGTGATTACAGTTGACCTTTGAACAACACCGATTTGACTATCATGAGTCTAATTATACATGGATTTTTTTCAATAAATATACAGTGATTCCAGTGTATTTCTGTTTCACATCCATAGATTCAATCATCAGTGTATCACAGCAGTATTTTCAATAGACAGGAAATCACATATGTAAAGTGCTGACTAAGATTATATTTGGATTTTTGATTGGTCAAGCATAGCCATCCAAAATCCCTACATTGTTCAAGTATTAACTGTATAATTTTTTAAATTTAATTTTACTTATTTTGCTATTACAGTTGTCCCAATTTTCCCCCCTTTGCCCCTTCCACCCAGTATCCCATCTCCTCCAGCAATGACCCCCTTAGTTCATGTCTATGAGTCATGCATATAAATTCTTTGGTTTCTCCATTTCTTTTATTTTTCTTTATATCCCCCTGTCTAATCTGTAACCACCAATGTGTACTTTTTTTTTTCTTTCACAGCCAGACAAATTACCATTTAATTACTGTCTTCTGTCAGCTTCTCAAATCATATTAATACAAAGTTTTCTTTTCATTATTCCAAAATGCCCATGTTAATTAATCTGTTTAAAGTATTACTCTTTTAAGTAATATGAATTGTAATATTATCAAACACATGCAAAAATATATTTACACCCATACATATTTTTACACATATTTAAAGTACATACTGGATTTTGAAGAGTTAATACAAAAATGTAAAATATGTCAATAGCTCACTTAATTATTACATTAAATGATAGTATTTTAGATATATGGTAGCAAAATTAAGCAGATTTTTTCTTCTTTAATACTTATTTTACTCTGGAATGCTATTTTTGTGAAATGTATCACAGAAATGGTATATGGCAGAACTCACTTTTGTGAAAGTTGTCCTAGAGACAGTGCCAAGCCCATAGTAGAAAATGAATTTGGTTTTTGAGTCAGATCCTTCCCACTCCAATAATACAACTCAACTTTATTTTAAGCTAGTGGAACTACAACTTATTCTTTTTGGAGTTTTCCATCTTAAATAGTAGATTTATTTATTTATATATTTATTTAGGCTGTGCATAGGTCTTACTTCTTTCAATACCCTCTGTTTTTCCTCTACATGTGTTTTACAAGTTAAAGCCTTCACAAATAATGGAACTAGCAATGCTCAGCCATTCCCCAGAGTTGAAATTATTATGTCTACATAATAAGCTGAGGTAAAAAAATAAAAATCCCTAGAATTTAAATAGTTTTGTAGAATAGTACTCTAGCTACTTTTTGAACTTGTGGTTGACTTCCTATGTGGTCCTAAACTAACCTCTGAACTATTTAAGAGTCTGTTGAGATAGAGATTAGGTATGTTTACATTTCAATAATAAAGTTTACTATAGCATTAATTTCTTTTCCCAAGTATCCCCAGCTTGGGGGCCTTCATAACTGGAAATGTATATTTCCACAATTTATTTGAAAGGAATCTCATCTAATTTACATGCTAATACGAGAATATATATTGTTTATATACACAAATCATATAGTTCAGTAGTTTGTAACTTCCATCCAAATTGGTCTTCATTCTCAGCATCTTTTCTAACCTAAAGATTGACTGATTTCACAACACACCCATGTCCAGTTGGTTACTATTTAAAACATAAATTGCTAACAAAATCTATATATTACACACCCACAAATAAGCACATATTTTGTAACAGTGAAAAGAAACCTAGCATGTCTTCTATGTAATATACATCCACATTTTCTGAGGTTTTTCTTCTTCCTTAACTGCATGTGATTTTTCTGAGTTAGTACAAGTAACCTGATTTTCCCATACTGTGAAATAATTCCAATCTAAGAAAACTTAGCCTGCAGTAATGCAAATAGAAGTAATATACGAAATTATACCTTATTTAGTAAAATCTATTTATAACAATATCATTTTAAAGCATTCATATATTAAAGTTGGTTCTTATCCATTCAGCTACCCTATGTCTTTTGATTGGTACATTTAATCCATTTACCTTTAAGGTTATTATTGATAGGTACTTATGCATTATCTGTTTTTCCCTTTGTACTTGTGTTCCTGTCTGTCTCTGTCTCTTCATCTTCTTAAAGCAGACCCTATAGCATCTCTTGCAGTGCTGGTTTGGTGGAGATGTATTCTTTTAGACTTGTTTTGTCTGGGAAGCTCCTTATTTCACCTTCCATTTTGAATAACAGCCTTGATGAGTAGAGTATTCTTGGTTGTAAGCCTTTGTTTTTAATTGCTTGAAATACTTTTTGCCATTCCCTTCTGGCTTGCTGTGTTTCTATTGATAAATCAACTGATAACCTTATCAAAGCCCCCTGGTATGTTATTAGCTATTTCTATCGCTGCTTTTAGGATTCTCTCTTTGTCTTTGAAATTGCCATTTTCATGATGATGTGTATTGGAGTGGGCCTGTTTGGGTTCCTCTTCCTTGGGCCCTTCTGTGCTTCCTGAGTTCGCATAACTTTTTCTCTCCTCAAGCTAGGAAAGTTTTCTGTCATTACTTTTTCAAACAGGTTTTCTATCCCTTGCTCCTCTTCTCCTTCTGGTATCCCTGTGATACAGATGTTATGTTTTATGTTGTCCTGCAGCTCTCTTAAAACCTCTTAATTTTTTTCAGTCTTTTTTCATTTTGTTGCACTGCCTGGGAATTTTTTTCTACATTGATCTCCAGCTTAATGATCCAATCCTCTGCCTTCTCTAGCCTGCTTTTGATTCCTTCTACTCTGTTCTTCAATTCAGAAATTGTATTCTTCATTTCGTCTTGGCTCTTATTGATGGTTTCTATGTCCTTTTTAATGCTGATGTAGTTCTCAGTGAGTTCCTTGTAGCTTTCGTGGAGTTCTCTGTCATTCTCCTAGAGTTGTTTATAGTTTTCTTTGAACTTCCTGAGCTCATTGAGCTTCTCCATCATCATTATTTTGAATTCCATGTCTGGTAGGGTGCTTGCCTCTATTTGATTTTGCTGTCTACCTGGGGATTTCTCCTTTCCATTAGCTGAGGGTTTATTTCTTTGTCTCCCCATTTTAGGTGGCTCTTGTTTGTTTCTGCTTCTTGGATTGGTCTGCTTTGACTTTACTGTCTTAGTGGTGTGACCTTCTGTGGTGTAGAGGTGCATTTTTTTTATTTTCTGGTTCCATGCTTGGTGATGTCAGCTTGTGTCCCATTCTGGGCCTAAGTCAGCTAGTTGGAGACTACCGAGATTCACTGTCTTTGTTTGTCTCCTTTAGTTGTTAATCCAATCAGTCTGTGATCTGAGGTCAGGTTTAGGCACTGCTGGGTGGGGCAGATTAATTCCTATGGGTGGGGCTGTGGCTTCCCCACAGGCTCCTGTCCCTTGGAGAAGAGTGGTCTGCTGGCTATATGGGGGATAGGACAACACTGGACTCACAGGCTGCTTCCTCAACACTCCCCCTAAAGTCACTGACCAAAATCCTCCTTAAGTGTCTCTAGTCCACTGTGCCCTCCCTCTGCTGGAGTCCAGGGTAGTTGAGCGCCACTGTATTTTCCTGCATGGTCCCTTTAAGAACTCGGTCTCTCTGTCAAGCTGGCCAAACCTGGCTGCTTTTTGCTTTACACAGCTGGGTGCTGTTTTACTTTCAGCTTTGTTGCTGTAGGCTGGGAAGCCCAGTTGCGGGTTTAGCTCCCACTCTTCTCAGTTGGGACCCCTGGCTGCTGAGATGTTTCTCAGTCCCTTCAGCTGCCACCCATGGGAGTCCCACCAGCCCTCTCCTGTTTCTGCAGTTCCTACCAGTGATGTTGTGGTTGAAGTGGTCTCATCTCTTTTGTCCATTGTAATAAGGCTTCTGTCCAGTTGGTATTCTGTTGGTTATTCTGGATGACTTCTCCCCAATTAAGTTGTAATTCCAGTTTGGTGTTGAGAGGAGATTGGTGTAGCTCCACTTACTCCTCCGCCATCTTGGTTTTCTAACTGTATAATTTTTGTATAACTTTTTTAGTTTTTCTGTAATTAGTAGTCTTATTTTTCCATTTCTTAGTTTTCTAAGAAATCTTGTGACCTATCTTGGTTCATTATCCACTAATTTTATTAAGCACTTCTCAATAGTATTTTCCATATGGTGAAACTTTTTTGATGATTGGTTTCACATTCTTTTTTCTTGAGATGACTGTTGATTCTGTCCCACTTTTCAGTGTGTACTTGTTTTTCTCTAGGCCTGCTGAACAACTCTTACACTGACTTATCTCTTTGCCACTATTCTAAAAGTTCTCTTCACATCTCTTTTTCTATTTTGGATGCAGTGTTTCTCAAATTTTGTATCCTTACCTTTCTTCCTTTCCTCTCTTACTTAGTTTGAATATGTTCTTTATTAGTTTCCTACATAAGGATTCATGGAGGAGAAATTTTTGAAAATTTACGTACATGAAAATGTTTTTATTCTATCATTACACTTGATCAGTTATTTAGCTGGGTATAACTTTTTATTTAAAGTTTGAAGACATTGATGTATTGCTTCTAGTTTTCAACATCCTTCCCTTCTCTCTTTCCCTTCTGTTTCCTTTCCCTTTCCCTTTTTTCCATTTTTTTCTTCTCTGCTTATTCTCTTTTCATTAATTTTCAATTTGTGTTTGAATGTTTCATGTTGGCTCAACTACTTTTAATATATGAGAATATAGTCTAATTTTCTTATAGTTCTATTTTTATTTTGTTCTAATCTTATTTCATGGGTACTTTTGAAACATACTGTTTGGCTATGTGTAAGCACTAAATGTCTCTCTGAACAGATAAGGTTTATTGATAAAAGAGTGTCTGTATTGTCATCATTCTTGGGTCTAGCTGTTTGGGTAAATGTGATAACACCTTGCAGCTCTTTGCTAATTTCTATACCCCAGCCTTCTTGCAGCTGACTATGGATTTATGACTAAGTTTTATACAATGAAATGTTAATAGAAGTGATTTTCTCCCTTCCAGCCCTGGCCCATGAAAATACCCCAATGAACTGAACTCTCATGTTTGGAATGAAAATGATTGTCATAAAATGACCTTGGAAATCATGTGTAAAAATGGCAGGGATTCCATCAGCCCAAAAGCATAACTCACACATGAGCAAGAAATGAACAAAAATGTTTTTCACCACTATGCCTTATTTGGGGGTAGTAGTTTGTTTTCTCTTAGCGATAGATTGGGGAACCCCAAGTGTCAGTGTCTGTTTTTTTTCTTTCTTCTGGGTTGATTCACTTTCTCCAGAGATATCTCCTCTGATCTCCTGTCTGTAAGGCTGTATTAAGTTGACTATTGTATTATGTCACTTGGGGAATTATAGAAGATAGGTAGTATGCAGAATTCTCTCCTGATTGCAATTCAGTACTTTAATACCACTTTCCTCTATGCCTTGTATTTCTAAATGTAGAGACTCTTTCTCAGAAGAAATTGCCTTTTTTATTCAGTCATAGAAATCACAGAGAAGTGGCCTGATTATCTGGAAGGTGAAGCACCAAGTATCTAACTGCTCTTAAAATGGATTTTCAGTGAACTCACTGTGTCTATACCCTTCTTTGACCCTCATCTTATCAAGCACTTGGTGTTGCCATACCTAAGCCTGTCCTGGGTTCTACAGAGCAATTTGGCTTATTGGTTATTGGTACTGCCATCTGCAAAACTTAGATTTGGGCTTCCACTGTTCTGCTAAGTGGTACTAGTCCTCCAACTGTTTTCTCTGTTTCATTTTGTGGCTGAGAGTTGCAAATTTGATCGAAAAGGAAATAGGTGAAGGAATGTTTTTGCTTGACCATCCTAAGGCCAGAAATCATCTATGATTTTGATTAATCCATGAAGATTAACTACCAAATAATTGCTTATAAAACACAAAGGTATCTAAGACTAGTTACTTCCAAATAAACTCATAGAATCTACAAGTTCTTTGTGTTTATTTAAATGTTTAGTAGAACAATAATTCAGATGTTTAAGCATAGGTACAGACACTGTACATTTCATCACATGCCCATGACCTCAGATTCTCACATGGATATTTGCAATCTTGAGAATGGTAGACTTGAAATCTTATGGTCTCAGTATCTCATCAGTCCAAAGTTCCACTCTCTTATGGTATTCAGTCTTACAGGCTCATTGGCCTGAAGTCTGATGGTCAATGTATATGACTCGTAGTCTCACAGTCTCACAGTTTGCAACATGAGGCCTCATATTTAAAGGTGGGGTAGCCTTGTGAGTTTGGCCACAGATGATACCAGGAGGAAGAAATAGTTAAAACTTTAGAAACCCAAATGTGAACTAAGGCTAACCAAACATGCAACCTAATATCCATGAAGATACATAAAAAGGAAACAATACCCACATGTGTTTTAGTGAAATTCCTGAAAATCAAAGATAAATATAAAAATTTAAAAGAAACCAAAAAATAACAGACATAGGAAATACAGGTGAACAATACATAGAATGAAAACTAGTGTCTCATTAGAACGATTGGGTTATTTTTGATATACCAAAACTGAGATTATTTGCTTCCAGGAAACTCAGACAGCAAGAAAGTCCACTGAAAACTTCTTCCACAATATCAGAGAGAATGTCAAATCTCCAGGAAAAAATAAGTAACATTGGATAAATATGTAGGTAAAATTTTTAAAAACGGTTTTAACTTCTTTCATTAAGTTAGGTTGACTGGCTATTAAAAACAATACTAGTGACTAGGGCTTAAAATGTATTTGGAAATAAAATACATAACAACAATAGAACAAAAGGTGGGAATGAGTGTACGTAGAATTATGTTGTTTTAAGGCTCTTACATTATATTTGATGTGGCTACTATTAGTATATATTAAAGTTCTTAGAGGAATCTTAGAAAATAATATTACAAATAGATGTAAATAAAATGCCAATAGGAGAGATAGAAAGAATACTAAAGATACTTAATTAAACCAAAGAACACAGGGAATAAGGATAAAACAGTAAAGAAAAGAAGGGCTAGAGAGACAACAAATAATATGATACTGGGCCTAAATCTATTATATTAGTGATTACGTTAAATGTAAATAGACTAAACATTCCAATTACAGGGCAAAATCTTTCAGATTTGGCATTGATGAGGACTGGCTGGTTCCAGTTTGCAAGGATGAGTGAATTTAAAGTTTGCAGTAGAAAACAATAATGTATACAATAATTCATGGAAAAATTGCAGGGTGTGCATAATGAATTGGCAATAATATTGCATCTCCTTTTTCAAGTGCTTATTAATTTTGAAAAAGTGTTTCTAAGGTTATGAGTTAACATCATTGTTTCAGATATAAAGTATTAAATTCTGAGAGCAACCATCATGTCAAAGGAATATGATGTTAGAGCAACCATAATAATTTCTGGACTGTGTAGGGCCAACTGCTAAGGAAATTACGGACTTCAATAACATCCCTTTATGTGCATACAGTTGACAATGTGATCTTGATGCCATCACACCAACAGGGAAAACACATAAGGTGTGCAAGGATCACACAAGTCCTTATATTGTACACAGAATTCAGGAGATTATCAATGAAGATCTAGGAAAGTCAATATGCTCCATAGTAAGAGAACTGCAGATGTTGGATGCAGCAGTTCCCAATATTATTGCTGAAGATATCAGATACAGATCCTATGTTCTTAGGAGAGGCCAGTTTATGACATAGCAGACAAAGGAAAGGTGCTTTGAAAGAGCAAGGACACTGCTAACAAAATTGAAAACTTCCAAATTAAAAGAACCCTCTGATTCTCTTCCCCGATGCAAAGAATTCTCATCAGGATCAAACAGTCAAGAGAAGGCACAATAATTGGCTCTGTGAGAATCTTAATGAAGTCCCAATTGTCATGAAAACAAAATTCTTGCTACAGTGATGGTGTTAGGTGCTGTCAGCAATGAAGGGGATTTCATGACCCTGCATTTTTCCCCACAAGGCTTGAAGGTGACTGCTGATGTTTACCTTGACATTTTGAGAGAAGTCGTTATACCATGGATGACGCAAGTTGCAAATGGATGTCATTTTCTCTTCCAACAAGATGGTGCACCAGCACATAACACCAAAAAATGTAAGAATTTCTGTGTCAGTGTTCCTGAATTCTGGTCAAAGGAAATATGGCCACCTAGTTCACAAGATACAAATCCTTTAGACTATCATATATGGAGCATTTGTGAGGGAGAAGTTAATAAACAACCTCATTCCCAAAGAGGCTGTTAAAGCTAAGATTGAAAACATTATGATGTCCATGTCTAAAGAAAAGTTCATTAAAGCATGGTTAATATTCCCAAGTCAAATGGATTCTATCATTGTAGCAAATGCAGACTTTTTCAAACAATTAAAAAATAATGATTATGTTTATGTATTTACATATAAGAATAAATTAATTTCAAAATATAACACTTTTGTGGTATGTTGTTTATTTTACTAAAATTTTGCTACTTTATCATATGCCCCCTGTACATCTTCAAAATTTAAAGTGTAATTGTCAAAAGTAGAAAATTTTTTCCTGTCATGTCTCAGGGAAAACTTCTCTGCAGTTTGGCCTGTATCTCTGAGATAACAGCTTTCCTCCTGCTGAGGAGAGAGAAAATATTTATTAGCTGACAATAATTTGGCTCCTATCATCTTACATTTTCTTTGAGGACTGGTAAAGGTAAAATATATATGACTTTTTCATTTGTATTTATTTATTTATTTATTTATTTATTTATCATGTTCAGAGAGAAGGGAAGGGAGAGAGACAGAGAGGGAGAGAGACATCAATATATGGTTGCCTTTTTCACCTGCCTCCAGCTATGGACTTGGCTGGAGACCTGGCTGGGGAGTTGAACCAGTGACCTTTGGGTTCTCAGGCCAGGCACCTTATCCATTGTGCCGTCAGCCAGGTATATATATATTTAATTTTATTGTTGTTGTATTACATTCGCCCTATTTCCCCCTCCTTTCCCCTTCTCCCCACAAAAAAAATATCAATCCCACATGTTGTCTAAGTCCATGGGTCATCCATGCTAGATCCTTGACTAAACTGTTCCCTTTCTTTGTCTCTTTCTCCCCCTCCTCTCTGCATACTGAAAGTCTGTTTCTTGTAATCATGTCTCTTCTTTTTTGCTTGTTTGTTTGTTTTGTTCACTAGTCTCCTGTAATGGGTGAGATCATGTGGTATTTGTCTTTCACTGTATGGCTTATTTCACTAAGCATAATACTCTCCAGTTTCACTCATGTTGTTGCCAAGGGTAGGAATTCCTTCTTTCTTTCTGCTGTGTAGTATTTCATTGTGTAAATGTACCAGTTTTTTTATCTATTCATCCACTGATGAGCACTTAGCTGTTTCTAGCACTTGGCCAATGCAAATAGTGCTACTATGAACATAGGGGTACATATGTTCTCCTGAATTGGTTTTTCAAGGTTCCCCGGTTATAATCCTAGCAGTGGAATCGCTAGGTCAAAGGCAGTTCCATTTTTAGTTTTTTGAGGAATTCCATAATGTTTTCCATTGTGACTTCACCAGTCTGCAGTCCCGCCAACAGTGCATCAGGGTTCCCTTTCTCCACATCTTCACCAGCATTTGTTTGTTGATTTATTAATAATGGCCATTGTGACAGGTATGAGGTGATATCTTGTTGTGGTTTTAATTTGCATTTCTCTGATGGCTAGTGATGTTGAACATTCTTTCATAAGCCTTTGGGCCCTATGTATTTCCTCCTCAGAGAGGTGTCTGTTCAGGTCCTTTGCCCATTTTTAATTGGGCTCTCTGTCTCTCTGGTGTTTAGTCATATAAGTTCTTTGTATATTCTGGAGATCAAACCCTTGTCTGAGGTATCATTGGCAAGTATGTTTTCTTATACAGTTGTTTCTCTTTTAATTTTGCTGATGTTTTCCTTAGCTGAACAGAAAATTTTCAGTTTGATAGTCCCATTTGTTTATTTGTTCCTTTATTTCCTTTGCCCTTGGAGAAGTATCAGTGAAAATATTCCTGTATAGGATATCTGAAATTTTACTTCCTGTTTTTCTCTAGGACTTTAATGGTCTCATGGCTATTGTTTAAGTCTTTTATCCATCTTGAGGTTTTTCTGGTATTTTGTGTAAGTTGGTGGTCTAGTTTTATTTTTTTGCATGTTCCTGTCCAGTTCTCCCAACACCACTTATTGAAGAGGCTATTTGCACTCCATTTTATGTTCTTTCCCCCTTTGTTGAATATTAATTGACCATAGAGTTCTGAATTTATTTCTAGGCTCTCTATTCTGTTCCATTGATCTATATATCTATTCCTATGCCAGTACCAGATTGTTTTGATTACTGTAGTCCTGTAATATAGTTTGATATCCAGTATTGTGATTCCTCCTCCCTTGTTCTTTCTCAAGATTGCTGTGGCTATTATCAGGCATTTTTGGCTCCATATTAATTTTGAAGTATTTTTTCTATATCTGAAATATATCATTGGCATTTTCATTGTGATTGCACTGAATCTATAGATTGTTTTGGGTAGTATGGACATTTTAATGATGTTGACTCTTCTCATCCATGAACATGGTATATACTTCCATTTATTTGTATCTCCCTTAATTTCTTTCTTCAGTGTTCTGTAGTTTTCTGAGTACAGGTCTTTTACCTCCTTGGTTTAATTTATTCCTAAGCACTTTATTTTTCTTGTTGCTATGGTAAATGGGATTTGTTCTCTAGCTTATGTCTCTGATATTTCATTGTTGGTGTATACAAATGCCTTTAATTTCTGGATATTGACTTTGTATTCAGCTATTTTGCCAAATTCAGGTATTAGGTGGAGTAGTTTTTTAGTGGAATCTATAGGGTTTTCTACATACACTATCATGTCATCTGCAAATAATGACAGTTTGACTTCTTCCTTTCCAATTTGGATGTCTTTGATTCCTTTTTCTTCTCTGATTGCTGTGGCTAGAACTTCCAAGACTATGTTGAATAGAAGTGGAGAGAGTGGACACCCTTGCTTTGTTCCTGATCTTAAGGGAAAGACTTTCAGATTTTGACATTGAGTATTATGTTGGCTGCAGGCTTCTTGTATATGGTCTTTATTATGTTGAGGTATGCTTCCTCTATTCCCATCTTGCTGAGCATTTTTATCATAAAAGGGTACTGTACTTTATCAAATGCTTTTTCAGCATCTATTGATATGATCATATGTATTTTTCTTTCATTTTCTTTATGTGGTGTATTACATTTATTGATTTGTAATATTGAACCATCCTTGCATTTCTGGGATGAATCCCACTTGGTCCTGGTATATGATTTTTAAAATATATTGCTGGATCTGGTTGGCCAATATTTTGCCAAGAATCTTAGCATCTATGTTCATCAGAGATATTGACCTATATAGCTTTCTTTCTTAGTTGTGTCTTGATCTGGTTTTGGGATTACAATAATATTGGCCTCATAGAAAAAGTTTGGGAGTCTCCCCTCTTCTTGGATTTTTTGGAATAGGTTAAGAAGGAAAGGATTTTGTTCTCTAAATGTTTGGTAAAATTCACCTATATAACCTTGTGTGTTGGAAGTTTTTTCATTACTGCATCAATTTCACTAGTTATAATTAGTCTATTCAGGGTCTCTGCTTCTGGATTCAGTTTTGGTCAATTATACATTTCCAGAAATTTGTTCATTTCAACCAGGTTGCCATATTTCTTGCCATATAGTTGTTTGTAGTAATTTCTTACAATCCTTTGTATTTCTGAAGTATTACTTGTGGTTTCTCCTCTGCCTTTTCTGATTTTGTTTATTTGGATCCTCTTTCTCTTTTTTCTTGATGATTCTAATTAAAGGCTTGTCAATTTTATTTATTTTTTGAAGAACCAGCTCCTGGATTTATTGATTCCTTGAATTGTAGTTTTAGTCTCTAAGTCATTTAATTCTGCTCTGATCTTGATAATTTCCTTCTTCTTGCTCTGGGCTTAGTTTGTTGTTGCTCCTCTAGTTCTTGTAGCTTTATGGTTAGGTTGTTTGTATAAGCTTCTAATCTTTTTAGGTAGGTGTGTGCTGCTATGAATTTCCCTCTGAGGACTGCCTTTGCTGTGTTCTATAGGTTTTGGGCTGTGGTGTACTTATTTTCATTTGTTTCCAGAAACTTTTTGATTTCTTCTTTGATCTCATTGTTTACCCATTCCTTACTTAATAGCATGTTATTCAGTCTCCATAAATCAGGATGCTTTTGTTCTTTACCCTTGAGGATGGTTTCTAGTGTGAAGCCATTATGATCTGAAAAGATGCTTGGTATGATTTAAATTTTCTTGTATTTGCAAAGGCTTGTCTTGTGTCCTACCATGTGCATTTGAGAAGAAAGTTTCATGTGCATTTGAGAAGAATGTTTATTTTGCTTCTTTGGGGTGAAAAGTTCTGTATATTAGTTAAGTCCATTTCATCTACAGCATTGTTCAATGTCCCAATATCCTTGGTGTTTTTTCGCTTGGAAGAACTGTCCATTGTTGGTAATGGTGCATTAAAATCTCCTACTATTAGTGTATTGCTTTCCATATCCTTCTTGAAATCCTCCAAGATTTTCCTTATATATTTGGGTGCTCCTATGTTGGGTACATATATATTTACAAGGGTTATATCTCCTTGCTGTGTTGTTTCCATGAGTATTAAGAAATGTCCTTCTTTGTCTCTTTTTATGGCCTTCATTGTTAAATCTCTTTTGTCTGAAATAAGTATTGCTACCCCAGTGGGTTTTTTTTTGTGTGTGTGTTCATTTGCTTCATATATATTTGTATATCCCTTCACATTCAGTCTATGTTGATATTTCATTCTGAGGTGGGTGTCTTATAGACAGCATATATGTGGGTCATGTTTTCTTATCCATTTAGCTACACTATGTCTTTGATTGGTGCATTTAATCCACTTATGTTTAAGGTTATTATTGGCAGGTACTTATTCATTATCTGTCTTCTCTTTATGCCTGTATTTGGCTCTGTCTCTGTTTCTTCTTAAAGCATACCCTTTAGCATCTCTTGCAATGCTGGTTTGATGGAGATGTAGTCTTTTAGCCTACTTTTGTCTGGGAAACTCTTTATTTCTCCTTTCATTTTAAATGAGAGCCTTGCTGGGTAGCGTATTCTTGGTTGCAGACCTTTGTTTCCCATAACTTGGAATAGTTTTTGCCATCCCTTCTGGCTTGTATTGTTTCTGTTGAGTAATCATTTGATAACCTTATCAGAGCCCCATTTTATGTCATTTTCTGTTTCTCTTTTGATGCTTTTAAGATTCCCTATTTGTCTTCGAAATTTGCCATTTTAAGTATGATGTGTCTTGGGATGGGTCTGTTTGGGCTCCTCTTCATTGGAAAGAATATGGAATGCTTCATGAATTTGTGTGTCATCCTTGCACAGGGGCCATGTTATTCTTCTCTGTATCATTCCAATTTTAGTATATGTGCTGCCAAAGTGAGCACAAAATATATGGCTTTTGTCTTGTTTTATTCCAGATAGCTTCTATATAATGACAATCTCACTTTGTAAAGCTTATGATAGTGAGCTTCAGTGTTAGTGGCACATTTTCAAATGTTGATCCCAAGGGAAATTTGTTAATAATGAATCTAGGTCAAATAAAGATGAATGGATATGAGAAAGTAGGTATGTATGGTTCTCAATCATGACCCTCCTAGAAAAATTAAGACCATTTGAACCAAGAGCACAGAATATAAGGAAAATTCCATCATGGTAAACCATGTTGGATGAAGCACATTTATATTTGAAATGTACTAGCTATGACTTGAAAGTAGGACATCTGGCCTATTTTTCCTGCAGCTAAGAATTTCTATAACCTGACATGACTGTAACATTCAGCTTAGGCTAAGCTTTATTATGATAGCAAATGACCCCTCTACTTAAAGGCTTATAATTACAAAAGTTTATTGCTCAAATTCATGTCTGTTATAACCTCTTCTTTCTGGAGGAGTGGCGCAACTTGGGACCTACTGATCTCTACAGGGGACACAAGAGCTGGCAGAAATACACTGGCTCTTAAAAGTTTTGCTCAGAGCATCACTTCCACTCATATTCCACAAGCTAAAATAAGACACACAGCCAAGTCTCATGTCAATGATATTGGAAAATTTAATTCTCCCAAAGGATTGGCAGGAACTATCTGAAAATAAAAATGCAATCCATCACACTAACTCAATCTGTAATGGGCCACAAAAGTTAATCCTCTTTTGAGGAACCTGAGTTTTGAGTAAGACTAGACCACTGAGTCTGGTTTAATTTCAAGGATGATAAGTATGACAAATTCAAAAGAGTTCAAAATTTCTTCTACATGGTTTAATTCAAAGCAGCTAATAAGAGATGCAAAGGATATATAGGAGATGAAGATGTAAATGGTTTTTCTTTCCTCTGTCAACATCCTAAATTTGGAGGCCTTAGCTCTATCAGTACCCAGAAACCACTCATATCACCAAATAAGTTAGTCATTTGGCTGCTTGGCAAATTACATAAATTAGGCCTGAGGACCAGATTCTGAGCCTTGAAATTCTTGCTGAGCCAAACTTGAGACAATGTTCCCTCTATTGTTCCCACAATGGAAGAGGGCCCAGGAGCTTTCTATTCATATCTATTTAGGGCACTTTTGGACTTAGTCTGCCATAGCTTCAAAGTCAAAATTGTCTCACTATAAATAAACATACAACCACTGGATAATAAAAATGTGCCAAGTGTTCATCTTTTCCCCTATTCTATAGCTTTTTGGTTTTTAGTCTATGACCTGGGTAAAGAGGTAAAAATATTTAGCTATAAGGAGTAACAACTTCTATATTTTGATGACAGGGTGTCTGGTGTGACTTCATGCCCACCCTACCTCACCCTTCCACCCCAGGGTTGGAAATGATACCTTCACTCTTACATAATTGCAGAAAATGAAATAACTCCTTTCTCAGAAGTTGATTGGAAAGACTTCCAGCAGAGCTGTTAGATAACGGATTGATGGATTTCCTTTTCTAGGCATGGCCTGAGAAAAAGAACTTCTCTACCAAAGGCCATCTCCTTTTACACATGGTCAATTTTAATACACTCAGTGTTGTATCTATATTACCACATTGTTATTTCCAGAAAAGCATATTTTAGGATTTGAGCATATTCTAAGGCAACCATCCATAATGTAGACTTTTGTGTTGTTTAGTCTTCCTGCCTTTTGATTTTTTAAATTGTTTCCTACTTTTGATGCTGTTGTTGTTGCCTGGTATTATTTTAGTCATCATGTTTCTTTAACTTTGCCCACTACCAATTTATTCTGTTCTAAAAAAGTGCCAGCTTAAAAACTCTAAGCCAAATATGAGACTAACATCCTCATGTAGACCTAAATATTTTTCAATGGAACAGTAGAATCTTACGTAGTTTCTGTCCAGAGTTCTCTAGGTTTAAAAGTTGTAATGGGAAATTGTAAATTCATGCATGCTTTCATTGAATTATTGAGTTTTAAAATGGGTTGAAAGGAAATAGGTAGTTACTCCAGTTAAACTCAGCAACTATTTATTAAATATTGTGTGTGTGTGTGTGTGTGTGTGTTTGTGTGTGTGTAGAGGCACTAGGGGGCTAAAGATAAGCAATGGTCTGTCTCTTCAAGAGACTTTTAGGAATGACAGCACTAATAGTTAGAATACACAGCAGTGTGAGGTCAGTAAGAGAGCAAGAATGCAAGAGAAGGTTCCCTTTCAGCAAAAAACTCATATGGTAAAGTCTCCTTATTTTAGAAACAGAAGAACTGAAGTCCCAAGTCAGTTAAGGAGCTTGACTAACAATAAGACTAGTTAGTGGCAGAGCTGGTTTCTCTATTCATTTACTGCCTAACAGAATGATTAACACAAAAATGATTCTTAGGGTCTATTGATTAGATACTCTTTTCATTGCACTATGCTAATTTATGAAAGTATTGGTTTTAAAGAGTAAAATGTCTTTAAAAAATCTTGTCCAAAATTATTTAAAAATACAAAAGAAGTAAAATAAAAAGTTTTTTTTTTTTAAGTGAAGGAATTGAAACTCAAAATATAAGTAACATTTAAAGTCATATTATAGCTAATAGCTGGTTTAGAATTGAGGTCTTTTTAATTCTTAGCTGTATGTACTATGGCCACAACATATTAATATAGGGGAGATACTGTGCAAAGAGCATTACCACAAATCGGAAACCAGATTTTTGAAGCAAAGTGTTTTTCTTCAATTTTAATTCAAGTAATAAACATATTAAGAAACTGTTATATGTAGTATTTTGTGCTTGATGCCAAGGAGGACATGATTCTTGATTGCAGAAAACCTTCATTGTTTTACTTTCCAAATATTTCTTGAATATATATAATTTGCAAAGCCCTGTGAGGGACCACATGATACAACAAACACAGTCTTTGACCTCAAGAGCTTAAAGTAATGGTAGCCATGACAAGACACAATTATAATTTAGTGAGGATAGGAAACCAAAGTGGTGTAAGTATTCAAAGTAAGAAGTTATATCACCATGTGAATATTATGAGGTACTTTTGAAAGAGCAGTTGAGGTTGACTTTGAAAGATGGAGAGTTTTCAACAGAGATAAATAAGAACCAAGGAAACATCTAGCTAATGTTATAGAACAAGGAGAGGCCTGGAAATAGGAATACTTAAGGCATCTTTTGATCAAAGCATGGTAAAGTTTATGTGAAACATGAGTTAACTTTTAGGAACAATAGGAGATAAATATGGGAAAGTAGATTGGAAACTGGCAATGCATAGTCTTGACTACTTGTACAAAGACTTTAAATCTTATTCTGCAAATCAGGGTTCTCAGGTATTAGCAGGATTTTGAGTCACCAGAGGGCTTGTTAAAACACAGATTACTAGGCCTTAGCTTCAGAGGGTCATATTCATAGGTCTGAGGTGAAGCCTGAGAAACTGTATTTCTAATAAGTTCTCAGGTAGCATGGATGCTACTGATCTGAGGACTGCACCTCCAAAGACCTGAAAGAGAGAAAGTGATGTCAGTTGGAGGCCTTTCTTCAAGGCAGCTGTAAATTTGGTAGCAGGAGGTACAATAGATTAAAAGAAGGAGGCACTGGATTAGGGGAGAAAGACCTAGTCTCACTGTGATCAAAGGGGGCCTAAACTATGGTGGTGGGAACAAACATGAAAAGGACAAAATAGAAGTTAGGTCATGAGCATGAAATTTGCCCAAAGTAACTGAGAAAACAATGTACTACCATGGATAGTATTTCCAGCCTCTTGGTCTCTGTCTCTCTCTCTATTTCTCTCTTATTCTCTTTCATATTTATTGGTCCAAGTATTGTCACTTGTCAAAATCCTCTAGCTGAAGTACATTATAGAAGGCTGCCACATACCTTTGGGCTTTAGTTTTTTTCCTGAACTTTAAATTGAGAATGTCGGACAAAATTCATGGTTTCCACCCATTTTACTTTTTAAAGAAACAATAAATTGAATTGTTTTACTTGCATTGGGCCAAGCCTTGGTGCATCTTTGTAGAACTCAAGGGGCTTCTGGACAGAGGTTGGAAACCATTGTAATTTCTTTTCCACGCTAACATAAAAATTTCCTGAATTCTAATTAGAAGTTAATAGAATTCTTACCCCACCCCCACCCCCAATATAGAAGACATAAGCTTGGTAGCAACTAGTAATTGTTGTTGCTGAGACAAAGTTTCAGAAAAAGCATGCCCAGTTTGTCAATTATAAAAATAAATAGGTTTTAGCATAGCTTAAAATAGATATTGCTTTGGTGTTATTTATATATGTGAAGAGCTAGAAAGGGAGAAAAGTGCAGATTAGAGCTGCACTAATAGTTAATTCTCAAAATATTAAGTAACTAATCATCAGCTTATCTATCTTCATTCAGAGAAATAAGCTAAACTAGGTTTTATATCTTTAAATGGAGATTTTGGTTATATTTTAAACTTACTCTGGAAACATTCTGAATTTAAAGACCTTGAATTAGGAGATGAACCTCTTATAATAATATACTTTTATGTTTTGATTAACAATTGAACATATATCACTTTTTTACCAGTAGCTAGTTCTTTGCTTTCATCATCATTGCTTGATATAATATAGCTTTTTGTCCTAAAATAAAACACTCAAAAATTAGTGTACTGTGTTTCTGTATTTATAATTAATAGAAAGCACCCCTCTCTTAGGAACATTGACAATGGTAATAAAATTAAATTTCCAGGAAAAATTACCAAGCATAATTTAATTGCCTTTACCACCAAAGCTGGATTTAGGTGCCAATAGTCTCTTTTAGAACTACAGCTCTTTTTATGATGAAAAAAAGTACTTTAGCAATAACAAGTTTCAACAGAAGCAGTAGATATGTGGGAGGAAATTGAAAACAGGGACAGGCATAACATTTTATTGTAGGTGGATTTTTCCCTTTCCCACATGATGTCAGTTCTGTATGAACTTAATCACAGCACATTACCCTTTCTTTGTAGATTTTCATATCTTTTTAAACCCACCTGCTTGCTAATATCAATTCCCTTTTTTAAAAAGAAACACTTGTTCAGATTTTGTGGTGCTTATTTGGAAATGTTCAAATATGCTAGGTTCAGATGGGGCCAACTGAAACTTGGTCCTAAGCTTTGGCCAGGGAGACCATCTCAGACAAACCTGTCTCACCGTGCATTGCAGGAGAATTCCCAGTAATACGGAATTATTATCCTTTAAAAAAAAAACCTGGGGATGACAGCAAATTATAGACAAGAAAGGAGTTTGAGGGAGCAATTCCTTCCTTTAAGAAAAATACAAAAAGACAGATTCAATCAGATTTAATTAAGAAAAATGGAACATATCTTACATAAAAGTCTTCTAAGTTAGAGATGTTATAACTATCTGGGCACTACAGAAGACACATAAGCCTTCCACAGCTCATTGGAGAAAGAGTAAATAGACAATTTTGAGAAAGGCATTGATGGGCAACCAAGAAACAATTTGCAAAGAGAGAATCAAGAGATAGAAAATACTTCATGAGGCATAGTCCTTGGAAATTGTCCTGGAATGCAGTTTCACTTGTATTAACATCATGCTCCTGGTTCAGTTTCTTGAATTCCAGGGCTCGAGATATGTTTGGCATCTTGGGGATCCTTTGGTAGGTTATTGGTTACTCCAAGAGTGTCACCCCACTTTCCTGATGTAGAGTTCCAGGTCCTCTACAGTACATTTACTGGTAATCTGAACAAGCTGTACTTTCTCTAAGGAGAACGTGTCATCTAGGTCATGCAGTTCCAGCAGAGGAGGGGACAATTCTCAGAAAGGGAAAATGGCTGTCTGAGGGGCTGGCAGCTGCATCTCAAAATGAGATTGGAGGAGCTGGAGAAGCTCATGTTTCACATTTAGCTCTTCATGAACCTTGACAATTTTGGGGAGGGAAGTGCTATCCTGCTGGTATATGGTAAAGTCCTGCAAGTTTTCATTGACCTCATGAGACACAAAGTTACTCTGACAGGGTGGCTGTGTCACGCAGCATCATGTAGTCAGAAATCTCTGGGTCCTCAGTGTTGAGCTTGTTTAGGTAGATGTCTTCTGCTGTGAACCACTGGAAAACAACATCTGTTATTCTGCTGTTTTCTTCTTTTCCAAATATTGGTCAGTAAACATATGACACAAGCCAAGCACTGCCAGCTCCCCACCTTAGTTCTTTGAGTTCAGGAAGCTAGAGTGTGTCTGACAGATGGATGCAGACAAAACCTGTGGACAGAGAAGCCACTACTGGCTTCATGGCACCCAATGTGGCACCAAAAGGATACACAAAGGGGAGAGCTGGGGTGCTGTTTCATTGTTCTCCTCATAAACACTCCAGGCACACCCTTCCCTGTGGCTCCGTTCGTTTCCCTATATAAGACTATGTTGGAAACTAGAGCTTCTTTAGGATGAAAATACTTACACATTTCTAACCACGGCATCATTATTAAACATGATTCCATATTCTTCTAGTAGGAAGTTAATATTGGTACCAAATCTGGATTCCCCACACTCTCCTAGCATCACCAGAATATCTCCAGTGCCATCAAGGTATTTCTTCAGGACCTCAAACCCCACTGCAGTGCATTTTTCTCTTGGCCAAGCTGTGATCCAATTAACTTCTCAGATGTGATTTCATTTTTAAGCTCTGAGTCTTTCAATTGCTCTGGGGTCTCTCTTGCACGGGTTTATAGCCATCGTTATCTTAAATATTTTCTTTCTATATATGTTGAAAAGAACCATGCTCCATCTTACAGCTTCCAGGCTGTTCCATGTTTCTATGCCTCAGTTCTGTTTTTATCCTTAGTTTATTTTATTCATTAGAGTCCTCTTATAAGTAAGATAATATATTATTAGTCTTTCACAGACTGTCATATTTCACTTAGAATAATAGTCTCCAGTTTCATCCATGCTGTCACAAAAGGTAAGAAGAGGAGAGAGGATGTGAGGACTGATTGGAAGAGGGGCAAGAGACTAGTCAAAGGACATGTATGAATGACTCATGGACATGATCAATAGTGTGGGGATTGACTGTGGAAGTGGGGGTGTACTGGGTGGAGAGGGCAAAGGGGGAAAAGTTGGGACAATGGTAATAGCATAAAAAATAAGATATATTAATTTTTTAAAGAAAAGAATGATGTTCTAAAGCTCTTTCTCCATAGTAACCTGAGGCCCAGTGACCATCATCCTCACCTGACACCTTCGAGCCTCTCACAGCCAAATATCCAAGGTGGCTTATGAACAGCAGAGGTCAAGAGACACACTAGAAAGGTAAGGATTGGGGCTGACCAATTCTTTTCTTAAACTAGTCACGTTGCAAAAAAGGAACTAAGTTTTGAGTAAAATGAGGGGTTTATTTACAGTCACACAACTATTTATAAAAAATGTAGGACACAAACCTGCTGAATAGAATTATCATCATGTGCCCACATACTATGCTGAGAGATTGGACTCTGTGGTGTATCCTGTTAATGTGCACTCTTGCTGACAATGCACAGAGTGGGAAGAAAGTAGTTGTGTATGGTCTGTGTTGTTTCCCATCTTCCCTTTCTTTACCTTTAAAAAATGTTTTTTAATCAGATATGTACATGTATCCATGAGATGAAATAGAGAGTTTTTACTGAGTGACAGGAGGATTGATGAGTTAAAAATTATTTGGAAATAGACTCTGTATCAGATAAGATGAATCATGTCTCCCACTTTTCATGGGCCATACTTTACTTCTATAAGTAGAAATCATAAGATTTTGAATATTGACTGTACCTTTCAGTTATGCTTGAAGCTTAAATATCTGCCTTATATAGTATAGAATTAAATTATTTAAAAATGGATATAATTAGGATACAATATAATATATGATCTAAAAATACATTTGATATGTTTTATATATTTTTTAACATTTTATTATGAATATTTTCAAACATAGAGAAAAATTGAAATACATGTACACTGAGCCCCCATAATTCTATCACTTAGACTCAAGCTTGCCTGAAATTCATGAAATTATAGATTTTGTCTTTCACCAAATATGAAAAAATGTTACCCATTATTTATTTAAATTATTTTAGGGGGCCTCATTGTCTCTTTCCTCTTGTTATCGAACTGCAGAAATTCTGTTAGACTTGCCCCATAAGTTCCTGAGGCTCTATTATTTTTAATCCTAGTTTCTCTTTGTTCTTCAGCTTGGATAATTTTTATTTCTTTGGCTTAGAGATCAGTTATAGAAATCAAACAGTAGTTGAGATATAACTCCCAATATGCTGGTAAGCTCATTCATTGAATTTTTTATTTCAGATTTTGTTTTTAGTTCTAAAATTTCCATTTTTTCCTTTCTTTTAAAAAAATACTTTATTCATTATTTTTAGAGAGAAGGGCAGGGAGGGAGGAAGAAATCAATGTATGGTTGCCTTTCACCTGCCTCCAGCTACAGACCTGGCTGGAGACCTGGTTATGTGCCCTGGCTGGGAATCAAACCAGAGACCTTTGGGTTTGCAGGCCTGCATCAATCCACTGAGCCCCCAGCCAGGGCTTTCCATTTCCTTTTTTCTAGTTTTGATTTATCCTCTATTTCCTATTCTTTTCTTCATTATGAGCACTAGATACTTTGGTATAGTTGGAATGGCTGTTTTAACTTCCTTGCCTGCTATTTCCAATATCTGAATCATTTTGGAGTCACCAGTCTCCATTGGTTGCTTTTTCTTTTGAGTTGGGTAAAAGTTTTATCTTATTTTATTTAATAATTTTTTTATCATATTCTGGACAAATGATATGTTGTAGACTCTCAGGATTCTGTAATGTTTCTGCAAGAATATTGATTTTTAGTGTTAGGCAAATAATTTGACTAGACTCAAAGTGCAAACTCTGCACGGAAGCTGAAATTTCAGTTTGGCTCTTTTAGCCTTAGCTGGACTGCTAGAAGTCTATTTCATGCATGTGTAGTTTAGGGGCTAACAAAAAGTTTAGATAAAGTGTATTCACAGTATTTGAAGCTTGCTCCCCCCCCCCCCCCCCCGGGATTATCTCATTCCTCAATTATTAGCTGCAGTGGTCAACTCAACCTCTGCCATCTTGTTCTTCAAGCTAATAACGCAGCATGTTCATATCTGAGTTTTAGCTGCTTCTCATGGTGTAGACTATGGCTTGTCCTCAGGTAAAAATTCATACAAATGTTTATTTTGTATTCATTGTGCAAGTGTCACCCACTTTCCAGCATCTGTCGATTTAGTTTTGCTCTATTGAATGCCTTCAGGTAGTTGAATTTTACATTTAGCCCAGAGTTTATAGTTATTTCCTGTGGTGGAATGGTGTGGTAAGAGCCAACTTAGCTATTACTAGAAATGGAACTCTCTCAGTCGTTGAGTTTTGACATTTGTATACATGCACCATCATTAATTTCACCCAAAAATAACATATAAAGCATTTGTATCTGCACAGATAACTTTTTGTGCTCGATTCCAAATTTTTCTCTCAACCATTGCCTGATTTCTATGACCATTGATTAGTTTTGTTTGAATTTGGATTTCACATAAATGGAGTCATATTATGTGTGACATATGTACTTAGCTTCTGTTGTTCAGCATGATGCTGTTGAGATTTGTCCAGGTTGTTGCATGTACCATTTCTTTCCTTTTTATTGATGAGTAGTCTTCTAGTATATACAAACCTGCCACAATTTGTGTATTCATGTTCCTGTTGAGGGACACTAGGGGTATTTTCAGTATTTGGCTATCATAAATAATGCTGTTATGACTATTTTTGTGCAAGTCAGTATTTTTTTAGACATATGTTATCATTACTCTTATGTAAATAGCTAGGAGGGGAATAGAAGGAAGTGAAATGGTTCTCCAGGGTAGTTGACAATTTTACATTCCCATCAGCAGTGTATGAGCATTCCAGATCCACCGGATCCTTGCTAACACCTGGTGTGGTCAGAATGTTTATTTTTAGCATTCTAATGAGTGCAAAGTGATAATTAATTGGTCATTTTCCTGATGAATAATGATGTTGAAAACTTTTTTATGTTTTTCTCTACGTGTATAGTCTTACAGAATGTGTCTGTTGAACTCTTTATCAATATTTATTAAATTTTGTACATTAGTGATTTATAGTAATTCTACAGATAGATATAGATATATAGATATGTGTCCTTGGCCAGATACATATTACTAATATTTTTCTCTCAGTTTATTTACTTTCTTAATAGTCTTTTGATAATAAAGCATTTTTAATTTTGATAAAGTCCAATTTATATATATATTTTTGTTTTATGACAGTGCTTTTTCTATCCTGTTCAAGAAATCTTTACCTACCCAAGATTGACTTCAACCACACCATCATAAATATTGGTAAGTTTCTGACTTACTTTTTCTTCTTTGAAGCTTTGAAACTTTGTATGTTGTCTTACTTATTCAGTGAAAAATATTTGTCAAGGAAAAAATAGATACTTTCTGCAGACATTTAGAGTTTTGCACAGGACAGCTGAAATATTAAATGTTTATACAGTGACTTGCATGAAAAGCTACTTAATAGATGTTTGTAAAAGTAAATCAACTTAAACCTCCAGTAGCAAACCTTGCCCAGTAGATTTAAAACTCCTGACTTATTGCTGCAAATCCACATGGTGATGTATTTAACATGAGTCCAGGAGCACTGATCTGTGTAGCTGTTGTGATGAGGAACAGAGGGTTTAGCACTGAATGCCACAAATACATAGATTCTGCCAAAACATATGGAGTGGCATCTTCACTTCAGTTCTTGCTTAAAATATGACAATACTTTCCCCTCAGTGACAATAATGTTAAGATAAAAATATCCCTTAACTACATATTTCTGCTGAATTAGTCTTCTAATCATTCAGTAGAAAAACAACCTCCAAGTAAATGTACCATGAAGTACTTTTAGATGGAATAATAGATGCAATTTTTGAATATGCCAACTTAGCAAGTACCCCCCAGTGGGTGATGAAAATTGGTTATCTGCTAAGATTGCATTGGTGTTCACAAGGCTGACTCTAAGCATAATTACTGCAGGATAACAGTTCTCCTCAGAGTCCTACCTTCTACAGTGTCTAATCTGGAAGAGCCTTTTGGAAAGGTCCCTGAGATGCAAGACTACACTAAAGCATTTCTGGCTTAGGGCAATGTATACAATCACAAAATCTCTATCATTTGGTTTCCCTGCCTCATTGTCTGTTCAGACATTAACGAAACATTTGCCATAGAGATATTTGATTTATTCTAAATCACAGCCCTTTTGTACTTGTGTCCTCACCAAAATCTTATCCCATTCTATTTTGTGTAGCTCAATATCCATAATGCTCTCACCTCAATAATGGGTAAAGATGTATTCTTGATATATTTTGTATATTAACTGTAGTTGCTTATACACTTGTATTAGCTATAGATTCTTATACCCATTTTATAATTAACAAGTTCAGATTGATTAAGAAATTCTCTAAGCCACCCAGCTAGGGATTCAGCTTGTCTACAAGCAAGGTCTGCACTTTTCCCTATTGTACTCCACACTGCTTTCCTGGTCAAGGGCACCATAAACTTTATCACCATGGAAGAAAATTCCAGAGTTAAAACTATTGTCAAGGTAAGTCACATATATTGTCTTTATATTAGTCAGTTAGATAAACTGTAAACAACTACATACATATTTCTCATTTCTATGGTAAAACTTGACTTATGGGTCTGTAATTTTTCTGGCCCCATCCTATTGCTCCTTTCCACAGGGGGTATTTAGCTATGTCATGAAATCACTTCTAGTGAAACAGGGAATAAAGTTACATCTATTTTGATTTATGCAGGCTTGAATTGAAAAGATTGGGCAAATGGGTGGATTTTCTTTGTTTGGTTGAGCCTGTAGGAGGAAGGGAAGTTTAAAAAATAAACAAATGAAAGTCACAGGAATGGTTGGAAAGAACAAGAAAGCCATCTAATTTAGTTTGTTTTCTCAAGTTGATTATTTGAGGCTAGATGAAGAATTTTACTGATCAAAACCTAGAAATATGTGTTGTGCTATTTTGAGTCTGTTTCATTAAAATGTAAGATTGCTGAAGGTACAAAGGAAAAGTTTTTGTTGTTTAAAAGAGCATACAATATTGATGATCTCTTCAAAGTTGCGCAAAATTACTGTTTAACTCAGAGACTTTTATGTCTGGATACCAGAAGATATGGTGATGTTTTCCTTCTTTTTTTATTTCTTTTTCACAGATAAAGCACAAAAACACACTGTCCACATGGCCTTTCATTATGCTCTATTACAGGAAATTAGCTAACATTCTTGGAATGTGCAATCTTTCCCTGTCAAGGTTTTTGTTTTTCATCCTTTACAGAAATGATTGTTCTTAACATTTTACCAAGGACACATCAATAGTCACTATTACAACTGATTGATACAATATTTCTGTTATATTAATAGAACAGTGTGCAAAATGATTCTCAGATTTCTTTATGTAACCCAAAGGTGTCAATGGATATTTTTAAAACAAAGAACAGGCATTTTATTATCACCAGGCATATTTTGAAAACCAGCAATCGGTAACTCAATTTCTGCACTGGAAAAGTTTTATTTCCAGATCACTTGCTCACAAAAGGAGCTTTTCTTTGTCTAACTAATATTTAAATCAAAATTTGTGTTCTGAGCTTGCTCTGGCAGCACATGTACAAAACTTGCGTTCTTGGCTTCAGCACCTCTGAGATTACATATATATATATATTGCCATCCCCACATACACATGTAATTTGCATTATTGTTTATCAGTGAAGTGTTTTTCATTTGTAACATAGGTTTAGTGAGCTATCTATTAAAAGTATCCTTGGACACATAGGAACACAACAGAGCCAGTACAGTCTGAATAAATTCTTCACTCAGAATTCAAATTCCCTTTAGGTAGCCAAGTATTTAATGCTAAAAAAAAAAAAAAAAAAAAAAAAAAAAAAAAAAAATCTTACTTTTGCTAGAGGCTAAACCCGATAAGTGAGGTCATTTAAGTGAAAATATTCAGAATTAAAAAGTAAGGATAAATTTTATGTTTTCTCTATTCATAGAGCCTCTGTGTTATGCCCCAGTGTTTTAAGCCTATGGCCATGTAGAAAATGAATAAGAAAGATTGGTAACCAAATGGGAAACTGGATGAGTAGGAATAACATTTACAACTGTAGGTTTTTTTTTAAAAAATTTTATTGTTGTTGTATTACATCCATCCCTTTTTTGCTCCCCTCTGTCCCCTTCCAACTGTAGGTTTTTTAATATTTTATTTTAAACTTAATTTATTGAGATGACATTGGTTAATAAGAAATAGCAAAAAGGGGATGTATGTAATATAACAACAATAAAATTAAATTTAAAAAAGAAATAGATTTCAATTGTACATTTCTATATCATCTTTATATTGAATTTTATATTGTGTGCCTACCATCTGAAGTCAAGTCATCTTCTGTCACCATGTATTTGACTCTTTACACTTTATTAGCTTCTACTCCCCTTCCCTCTGATACCCACCATACTGTTGTCTATATCTATGAGATTTTGTTTTTCTGTGTTAATTTGTTACTTTTAGTTTTATATCCCACATATGAGTAAGAAAATATGGTTCTTAATTTTTTCTAACTGACTTATTTCACTTAATATAATATTCTCAAGGTCCATCCATGCTGTCAAAAATAGCAGCATTTCATCTTTTCTTATGACTGAGTAGTATTCCATTGTGTATATGTACCACATCTTCTTTATGATCCAGCCATTCCTCTTCTGTGCATCTACCCTAAATTTTAAAAACAGTTATCCACCAAGATATATGTACCCCTATGTTTACTGCAGCATTATTCATGGTGGCCAAAACATGAAAACAACCCCAGTGTCCTTCAATAGATGATTGGATAAAGAAGACAACTGTAGGTTTTTAAATAAGTCAGTGGTTGTTCAGCTTCCGGGAGAGTGATTCTGTGGCATATATTTCTTACAGAAAAGAAAGAGCAGAGATAAATGTTTGAGTACCTATATCCATGCATGAGGGAGACTGAGAATTGGTAAGAAATGTGAGACAGTCAGTAAAGCAGAAACAGATGAGAAGAAGGGAAAGAAGTTAGAATAAACATAACAGTGAGGCTGAATATTTTCTCTCTCTTCTTGTCTAAATTCATTTTTGGCTATGAGATACTACAGTCATTCCTTTGAGTGGTCTAGTGATATATAGGGAGATGCTCAAACAAGTATTTTCTTGTCACTAGATTGGTTCTTCTGACATGCAGCTTTAATATATTCTGAGGAGGTCAGCACAGCAGAGCAAGTAAGTTCCCGAGGACACTGGGTGCAGTTCTTGGGATGCATAATGAAGACTGGTGCTTCCAACCCACCATTTAGTCAGAGCAGGCAACTCCATACTCCCACCTCTTTAATGATAATACATTCTTTCCCCTTCAAACACCTTGTCTTCAGATTTGGATAACTTCTGCCCACCTTAACTCCCATCAATCAGACTTTACATAACAGCACTGTGTTCACTTCCCAAAATGAAATCTGCTCTTTAGAACAGCTATAAGTAGACATTTCAGAAAGAAAAGTGGATGTCAAACATTATTTGTCACATCCTAGTTACCACTAGACTTTCAGAAGTAATACACAATCCAATAGTAGTTGGATATAAATGAAATATTTAAGTAGAGAGTCTAAAATTTTGGAGACAAAATAAGAAGAAATTTCCCTTATACTAAGACCAAGTATCCAAAAGTATCCCTGAAAATGGCACATCTAATTCAATGTAAATTCTCCTATAATTCTACCAAAAATTTGTAACTATGTTAACTAACCTAACTGTAGTAGGTAGTGCTGGAGGTACAGAAATTCTCATAATTGACTTAATGAGCTTAGAAACTCAGGTGCTTAGAAATATGTAAGGTGGTTTTCTAGGTTAATTTGAAACTGGAACTGTTTCTGCTCCCATTCCTATTCTGAGACTTGTATTAATGAGGGTTTAATTTTATGTGATGACATTATTGGATTAATACGGGGACCACCATCATATCACCCATATGTGGTGGATTTTGCATTGTGTGCTGTCTGGTGAGTAGGGTCAAGTTTGTCATTCAGTCACCGAATCTGATTACATAGATGACACTATACCCTGGACATGAGATGGGAGCAAACTGCTGAGTTAAACAATTAGCCAAGAGACAAAGAAACTCAGACCTTTTCTGGATCCTCAAAGGGAGAGGATGCAAATGGCATGTGGATACAACTGCATGGCCTGAAAGGACACACTCTTTTGCAAAGTTTCAAGAGTTTAATTATAATTATTGTATCTTTCAATATTTTTGAAACTTCTTGAAATTACATCTACTTAATTTTAAGCTGCATAGAGCAGCATTACATACCCATAAGCCCTAACACTTTTTTAATAAAGACCAGATCTGGTTTTATTATTTTTCTGGAGTAAAAAATACATATACAGGTATCTTAGCTTTTTCTACTTATCATGATTCATTATCTTTAAACCTGTGTTTTCAATTAATTTCTTTTTTTTTAGATATCCACTTATGGATGTTTTAAGTGGTAATATTTAAATTCAGATGATTGAAACTGATATAGAAAATAAATTTACTCTCAGCCCAATGATTAGTATAAATGTTTATGAGTATAAGCTGTTTAACTATGTACAAATCACCACCCAGTTGTTGGCTAAGAATATTAATTGCCTGTGAATGACTATTAGATTATCATTATAGTTTTAAGTGTAAAACAAAAGATTAGATCAATAAAATTAGAAAATGAGAAACCTTAGAATCTACAGATGCAGATAACATCCTAGTTTTCAACTTGGTTTCTTCCTTTATAAATCTTTCCTGTATTATTTCTTCATGAACTGTTTGTTCCATTCTATTCTAGCTCCTAATCAGACCCAGCCCATCTTGGAGAAGTGAACATCTTTAAGAGAAGGAATATATTAAAGTTTATTTAAACTGAGGACTAGCTAAGAATAACAAGGTAAGTCATAGCTTATAAAAAATATAATAAGAATAAAGAAAAATAAGTAAGAATAAATTGACAAATAAGTCTTAAAGATAGTTTTTTTGTATGTTCCTGTAGAACTAGTTCTATACACTTAGGGCATAAAAATGAACAAAAATGACACTAAGTAGAAACCCTAAAAGGAAATAGAGCAAAATTCCTAATGATGGAACTCAGTATTTCAGGAAAATTCCAGTGACATTGTATCTGGGTTGAATCCTGTGCATGCTACCAGATAAATTTGTTAGAAAGGGGAATTTGAAGTTTTGTGAATTCATCTTGTGACCTTTAGATTGAATTAAACCTGAGGAACTTCTAAACTTCTGCCAAGCCTGAATAGCTTTTTGTGATAAAGCTATTATCTTGTCAACAAAGGCATCACTAATTTCTTCAGGAAGAATAAGTGGAGAAATACTAGACAATCATACTTTGCATGGGCAGCTGAAAATATTTTTTAATTTAATATAGCCATTAAATAAAAATGAAAAAAAAAAGGGACATTATTTCAGAGTATTAACATTGTCTCTGGGAATCCTTCTTCTTTAGACACAAACTAGGTGTACATTGCCAATATACTACAAGGTAAAATAGAATTTGACAAGATATTTTTCTGACTTGCTATCTTAGTTATATAAAAGTTATATAAAGGTATAAAATTAATCATTTTCAATTGCTTATTTAAAACATTGCTTTTGTAGAAAGAAGTAAGTTTATTTGAAAGTAGAATTATCTAGAAAATAAGTGAGATATGGTTGCTGAATAAAGAAAAGAGTTTTAAATCATTTCTAAAGTTTAAAGTTTAAGTTTTCCTTTATTTAACATTGTTATTTTTTAAAACAATAGCAAAGTGCTTCTTGTTCTTCTTCTTTTAATATGGCTCTGCTCTCAGCCAATACTTTCCAGCCCATAGGAGAAAATTCTCTTGTTTCTGAATGGATTTATACTTTTTACTCTCCCTTATTCAAAGTAGATTTGGTTTTTCTATCAGAAAAATAAAGGTTTTCTACTAAACCAGAAAACATTGCTAATTATTTGTAGTGACATCTATGTTAATGTGTTTTAAAAAATACATACTTGTTTTAGTGCTTTTTTTTTTTCTCCTCCTCAAACTCTCCTCCATTGCCCTCACTGAATAAGGGCTACTTGAGGGCAGGAGGCTGGCCAAGTTTCATATTTATATGTCCATTTCTGTCGATCACAGTGTCTGGTACAGGAGGAATATTCAACACATTTTAATGGAATGTAAATGAATGACTCCCATGGCGCAGCAGTAATGGACAGAAGCCCAAATGGAAGTGAGGGCGTAGTGATATTCAGAAGGGATTATTTAAACTATTTTATGAAGAAAAAGTTTTCATCATGAAGTAAGTCAATTAAATTAAAACACTACATTAGTTTTCTTTTAGTTAACTTATAATTCTGAATTTACAAGTGAAATAGTGAAAGATGAAGCTAGCAGCGACCTTTTATTTGTGTGCCTTTTTATTCAGTATGAAAATTTCAGTACCACTAGAGGGCACTCCAGGCATTAGCAACAGGGTGATTAGAATGGTCTATCTACAGAAGTGATTTTCAACCTTCTTCACCTCAGGGCACATATAAACTAATTACTAAAATTCTGCAGCACACCAAAAAATGTTTTTTTTTGCTGACCTGACAAAAATAGGTATACTTTTGATTGATTAATAAAAAAATTATAGTAATTACCTACCCTTTTTGTTCCAAAATGACTTAAAAAAAATTCAGGTGCCTATATTGATACTTGTATATAAGGACTTCTGGTGCTAAGAATTAATCAATCAGGTACAACTTTATTATGCAATGTGACCAATAAGATGCAACCAACTCTGTTATATGACCTATATGTATTTATGATTCAAAATACCCCTTAAACCTGACAGCTATTGTTGTGTTGGCTCTTATCATTCTTTTAAAAATCCTCACCTTGGGGATATGTTTTCTATTGGTTGAGAGATAGAGACAGAAACAGATATGGATTGGTTGCCTCTTGTTCAGGTTTTGGCCAAAAATTAAACCACAACCTTTTGGTGTATGGGATGACACTTCAACCAATGGTGCCACTCTGCCAGGGCAAATATTATCATTTTAAAAATTTTGACAGTATAGTGGAAAAGAGGTAAGTTTCCCTGACTAAGTAGTCAGGTATTGCACATTCTAAAAATTCTTGCATCACACTGGTTGAAAATAGCTGGTCTACAGGATGAGTGAATTCTTATAAACCCTTAAAATTTACCATTGGTGAGAGCAGAATAAAAATTCTTCTGTACCACTTGTGTGTGTGTGGCTCTAGTTAGAGATTAGGTAACCAATAATAGTCATAGAAGCTGTGTTTATTATGCATCAGGTAATATTTTAAGGACTTTGAAGCATTATCACCTTTACTTCAAATAGCAACCCTAGGAAGCCCATACTGTTACCATCATCATTTTACAGAAGGTGAAATTGAGGCTGGGAGATGTGATAAAGCTAGTGAATGATGGAACTGAAATTTAAACTCAGTGTCCACACTTTTAACACTAATCTGAAACTATTAGTAATAATGGAGTAAGTTTTACTTCTCCTCTTTCCATTTTATTAACAGGTTTCAATGTCCTAACAATAGAAAAGTTTAAAAGTGTATGTATGTGGCAGTATGAAGCATTTTGGCATCCCTCAGATCATAATGTACGAATAGATAGGTCAAGCAGATAACCAGTGTGAGGAGAGTTTGGGAGCATGTGTGAGAGTTTAGGAGCATATTGGGAAGAATATGGGGAAAAAATCTGGCAAGTTAATGGTGGGATTTGCTGTTCAATATACTAAAAGTGGCCAGCCAGGTAGATCCATAAGTCCATCACTTCAGAAAGATGTATCGAAGAGAAAAATGTAAAGGATCTTCCCAACTCTACCATTAAAGAGATACCGCTGGTTCTGCGCAGCATTTGGGTAATGTATTGAAAGCCAAAGTACCTTTTTTAGAACATGTTCAGAGTATTTTCAACAATTTCCAGTGAGACCTACAAGCTCCAATTCATTCCCTGCTCTACATTAAAGAGAGCCCTAGTGTATAAATAAACCATCATTTATTTTTCAAGAAATGGTGGTATCTCTGTATTTACATAACACCTGTCACCATGGCATAGCCACTCATTAGATGGGAAGTGGAGGCAAAGGGAATTTAAAGAAAATTTCCCTAGCTTACAAAGCAAGTGAATACAAAGTGAGTTTTGAATGTGTGGCCTGTGAGTTTCCGCTTGGTTCTTGGGTTGCTATCCAGCTTTATGCTTGTTTGTATCAAACCTGGAAATCTCCATTGTTGAATTTCCCAACCGGATACCTTTCACCCAAAGGTGACAAAGAATTAGTTTACCCTAACAAGGCAACCATCTTAATCTCATAAGAAAACCTTCTTCTTCATGAACCTCCTTTTCTTTCCCTCTGAGCCCCATAAATATCAGTAATTATGTACATATGCCCCTCATCCGAGTAGTTGCCACAATTGGCACCTGTGCTGGAGTGTGCCTTTGGAATGGAAAGTCAGGATGGTATCAAAGTTTTATATACAATAACAGGAAAAAAATTAAACAAAGGAACATTTTAAGTAGCAGTCTCCACCTCTGAGCTGTTCCTTTCCTATCTCAGCCAAGCCTCCACATACCTAAATTCCCTTGAGACCAGAGAAAACTAAAAAACCGACATTTAAGGATTTTTTGCCCCACAGTAGAGGAAATACAAATTGTTATAAACTTTCTCTTCTAGCAAAACTTGCAGCCTTTCACAACATTCTAAAATAGCAAGTAGACAGTTGGAAAGGAGAAACACTCTGAACTGCAACCTGTATAACTCACAGGTTCTAGCATTAGAAGAAACAGCATTTGCATTTCAAGCCAACTTTCACCTTGTAGCTTTAATACATTAAAAACAAGAGTAGCAGATCAAGGATGTTAACTTGAAGGCTGGGGAAACAGGATTTGAAGAAAAAAACTGGTAATATATTTGCTTATAATAACAATCTATATAGACTCTAGATGAGGGGTTTATTAGTTGCCAAAATCCAAGAGTCCTTCTATGTAAAAATCATTACTCTTATTATGAAAGGTTCATACATGAGGCTTAATGTAGTCCAAGATGCTGTGTTTATGCTGGAAGGTCTCTGGAGAAATCAAAAGAAATGGCTCTTAGCTTTATGACAATTTCTCAAGGCATCAGTTTCTTCATTTGTAAAACCTGAGTAATAATACCCTATTATTCCTTTCTCAAGGATTTTTTTTTGTAAAACCTTTTTTTTTTTTTTTTTTTAAATAGCATAACAATATTATCAGGATCAAGGGAACTTTTTAAAGTAATATACAGGTGTAAGAAAAATTATTATACAGCATTTTTCAGTTACAGTCTTGAAATGTTTTCAATTGAGCATTCTAATTTTACCATTTGGAAAGATATATACAGATGTAGAAGGTGAGATCATGTTAAATTATTTGCCTTAAGTTCCCCCAAAGTGAACTGGTGTTATACCAATGTAGTTATAATGGCCAGTACATTCTTCTATTTGCCAGGACAAAACCTACTGTGAACCTTTTACTCTCCCCACCCCCAAGTTCATTCCAAAAGGAAATCCTGTGGGCTCTACCAATAAAATATACTCAAGAATCTGACCAACTCCATGAGTACTTGACCTGTCTGATGACTGACTGCATTTCTAACAACCTCCTAAATGCTTCTACTTGGGTACATCCTCACTGATTTATTTCCAAAGCAATAGCCAGAGGGATACCTTTAAGATGCAAGTTCATAATATGTTTCTGTTTATGTAAAGATTCTTGCTGTATCTCACAAATTTTATCTGCACAATTACTAATATCACTTATTACCATTGCTTAATTTTAATAATGATTTTATAGACATTTGAGTTTACAATTATGTCCTAAATTTTCTAATATGATAATAAATTACTTTGTGTATAAAAAGAACGATGCAAGTCAGGCCATGTTCCTCCTCTGCTTGAAACTCCCCAATGGTACCCCATCATCCTCCGAGAAACAAATCCTTTCAATGGGCCATAAGGTTCTATGCACCTGACATCCTGCTAATTTGGCTTTTTTGCTACCAGTTCAAGTCCTTCACATTTGTATGCCCTTTGCTCAGGGTGTTCTTCCTCCAGATATCCTAATGTTCACACCTCATGTCATTCACCTCAAGTACTTTTCAAATATCACTCTGTTAGTGAGGTCTTCTTTCTCAACTTCATAATCAAAATTGAAATCTACCTCCATCCCAGATGTTTTTTTTCCCTGTTTTATATTTTCTCATACTTACTGCCTACCAACTTTCCATTCTGTAATTGAGTATAATTTATTTTGTTTCTTTGGCTTGTTTGCTTTTCTCTTAACCTATGAAATATTAGCTCTTAAATAAAAAGTATTTTTATCTTTTTTATTCTCTATTCATTTCCACACTTACAACATTGATTGACAAATTATAGGTGCTCGATGACTATTTGCTGAATGAATAAATAATACAATAAAAATATGAATACTTAGACCTTATAGTGTGTGGCTACTCCTAAGAACTAAGGCAGCTACCATTTTACTAATCATCCTTACCCATATTGTTTTTGCGAAGCAGATATTTTTCACCCATACATTACTGGAAAATATGAGGCACCAGGTGGCTACTTTTTCCTAAGTGACATAACCAGTCAGAGTGGAACTCTAATAAAAGACCTCAGCTCCTTCTAATTTTCACACCACATTTCCTCACATCCTTCACTCCACCACCTCCCTCCAAAAATGGTAAAATTTCAAAGTTGAGCTGCTGTCATTTTGTACGGATCACATATTTTTCACATGAGGCTCACAACTTCCATTCTATAATATAAGACTATTGCTTGAAAGAATTTTACCCAAAAATTTATCCAGGGAGCTTAAATTCTTCAATCAGTGTTATTTTCACATGCACCTATCTTTTTATATTTTGTTTAATTAACTTATTGTTGATGCTCAATTAGGTTTTCTAACACCTGCAATCAGACTAAAACATAATCTCACTAACTTTAAATGATGCCTTCATTTCAATTCCTGTTTTAGAAAAGAAAAAGTTCTTTAGATTTCAGAAGTACCTTCATACGTGGATTGACCTTCAGAAAGATCTTTTGAACTAACAGGCCAATTAAGCACAATAAATTTATTTCTACTACTCTGTAAGCCATAGTAAATCACCTCTCAGATAACCCAACCACTCAGACAATGGTGACCCTTTTCAAAATGATTCAGTGCATGGGATAACCCTAAAAATGTTGTTCTATTTATCTAGGCATTTCAGAATAAAGTCAAGGCTGAATACTATCAAGATATATTCTTTAATTATAGTGCTGTGATGTAGTAAGGGAGGAGCTGTTTTTCCTGCTGCTATTCCCAGGGCAGACTTTGGAAAACAAAGGCATCAGCTATGTGGATTTTGTGGTGAAGCAGTGATGAAAGAAATTACTCATAGAATCATGATAGTACAGACAGAGACTTTCAGAGGTTATCAGATCTACTGCTTTCCCTTCCAGCAGAATGATACTCACCATACAACATGACATAGGAGATGCCTCACTAGCTTAAGTGTCCTAGATCATTGTTGTTTCAGGTATGACATTAACTGTCCATGTCTTGCTGGGTTAGGCCCTTAATTTCTCAGGAGTAACACAGTTGTCATATAACCATGAAACAATTTGGTAAGAGCTCTAAGTTGTAAAATGAATTAAACATTGTCAGATCAAAGAAGAAACCGTAACTAAACTGGTTGAAAGCTGATTTTATTTTTGCCCTCAGGGTGGAGAGAATAAAAAGAAATATCAAGAAAAGCTTCAAAAGAATGTAATTTTTTTTTTGTATTTTAAACAATAAATTTAATTTTATCAGACAGAGCAATCCAGAAAAGATATTCCAGTCTCAAATTTAAGCAGAAGCAAAGGCACAAGGTGTGAAAATTATGGCATGGCTGAAGAATAAAGAAAAATTCCTCCAAGTGTTTGCTTAGAGGATAAAGGAGGGAGGAACACATTAGAAAAATAGACTAAGATAGATCTTAAGTGATCTTCCATGTCATAATGAGAATTTTCAGAAGAATCTAGACTTTATTCTGAAGGCATTGAAGATCCACTCAAGTGTTTTAAGTAGGGGAGCAAAATTATACAATTTATCACTTAGAATGATCACTCTGTCTAATGCTGCAAGTTGCACTGGAGAGTCAACAGAATGAGACAGAGAGATGCTTTGAGAGGTTTTAATTCTAAACCATCTGAGAGATAAATATGGCAGACACTGAGTGATGATAGTAGGTTGAATGTAGAGAGATTAGAACTGATAAATATAAGGAAGGAAGATAGAACAGAAATTGCTTTTGGTTGGGGGTGGGAAGTAAGAAAGAGTAAGCCCTGAAAGTGAAAAAAGTTACTTGGGAAAGTTAATGGAATGAGAGCCCCGGCTGGTGGCACAGTGGATAAGGCACCAGCCTATGAACTCAAAAGTTGCTGGTTCGATTCCCAGCCAGGGCACGTAACCAGGTTGCAAGCCAGGTCTCCAGCCATGTCTGTAGCTGAAGGCAGATGAAAGACAACCATAAATTGATGTCTCTCTCCCTTCCCTTCTCTCTAAAAATAATTTAAAAACTAAAATCTTTTTTTTTTTTTTTTTTTTTTTAAAGAAAGAAAACTGCAAAGAAAATAATGTTTTAGAAAGAAGAGCATTGCAGTTAGGGGCTCTGGATGAAAGAAGGTGAAGGTATTAAGCAAAAAACATATATATAATCAGTGTGGTGATAGCCACAGTAGAGGGAAAGGAGGTAGGGTAGGAGGAGGTGGACAAAGGGGTAATAGATAGGGATGGAAAGAGACTTTGCTTTGGGTGAAGGGCATGTGATGCCATGTGCAGATGATATTTTTTTAGCTGTACACTTGAAAGATAAATTATTTTGTGAACTGATGTTATCCTAATAAGTTCAAGTCAAAAGAAAGAAAGAAGAAAGAAAGAAAGAAAGAGAAAGAAAGAGGAGCATTGTCAGATGGAAGAAATGGTCAGCAATATCTAAGAGGGCAGAAAAGTTAATGAGGATGAGAACTCAGAAGAGTTCATTGATTTGTCAATGAGGGGATTAATAAAGCAATTTAAGTACAGGTAGGAGAAAAAGAGACAAGTCATTTTAATAAAAGTTTGTGTGTATGTATGTACTTTTTAAGAAGAAGAAGCAATCTTTTTTTTGTGCTAAACAAGGGCTTAGGAAGAGAATGAAGACACAAGAGAAAATGGAGATAATGGTGGCATAAGTTCCAGATAATATATGAAAGATCCAGGTTTCAGTAATTTGAAGAAAATCTTGGTTACATCAAGGAGCAATAATGACTACATTTTCTTATGAGACAACATGAGGAAGTGGGGATATGAACGGTTGATGACAGAAAGACATTGAAGAATTTTATCAATAGAGGTTCCTCTCTTTCCTCTGAGAAACAGGAGACTAGGTCATTGCCTGAAAATAGTACATATGGGGCAATATTGAAGGTACCAGGAGTCAAAGTGTAGAGAGTTACTCTAAGGAAGAGTGAAAAAACTACAAGCAATGATTGGGGGTTCAGTTTAATTGGAAGTCACCCTTAGCCATGCCCTACTGCATTATACTGTGTCTTGTTTAATTTTTAATCCCCACACTTAAGTTGAGTGCCTGAAACATACTAGGTGTTCAGAATTTCCAGATAAGTGGATATTGCATGGTATTGCATGGGCTAGTTCCTGAAACAGCCAGAGTCGGTTCAGATAAAAGTTTATAATCAGTAAAATTAATCTCCACTTTTTCTCATTCTCCCCTCTTCTTATCTATCATGTTCTGTCTCCTGTCTTTGTCATCTCTCATCTACCTTAACCTCCCACACCCATTAGTAGTTGTCCTTTCTGAAAGAGTCATCTGTGTTCTCAGTTAACTATACTAATCTCTACCAACACATAACTTCAAAATTAATCCTGATGTCAACAACACTTAAAATAAAGGTTCCTCCCAAATGTACTTACTTCAAATTATCTAGGTGAGTAAATGAGTTTGAATATTAATGTGAAAGTCCTGTCCTCATACTTCTAAGCCTTGGCTGTCAGTGGCTTCCCTTTGGCCTCTGCTAATAGGCTCAGCCTCTTTCTTGAGTGGGAGGTTGCCATCAACATTTTTTTCATTCTTGGAAAGAACTGACCTTGCCCATTATCTGGAAAAAAGTGGAAAAAAATAAACACTTGGCACACTGCTTAATAAAGATTATAATTATAATGGTGGATATCCATGCTTTAAAACTGAAATTCTATGGCTTTCTTCCTGCTCCAAGTTAAACTCTTTCAATACCTTTTACCTTACTGAATAGTTTTCACTTGCCTAATCTTTTTTTTTTTTTTTTTTAAGATTTTATTTAATTATTTTTAGAAAGAGGGGAAGAGAGAGAGGCAGAGAGGGAGAGAGACATTAATGTATGGTTGCTTTTCACCTGCCTCCAGCCACAGACCTGACTGGGGACCTGGGTTGCAACCTGGTTATGTGCCCTGGCTGGGGAATCGAACCTGCGACCTTTGGGTCTGCAGGCCAGTGCCTTATCCACTGTGCTACCAGCCAGTGCTTCACTTGCCTAATCTTAATTACTATGATATTTATTGAAGTCTATGTGAACAGGGAGACATTCTTGTAGGTTTCCCTGTCATTCTCCTTTATGTTCACAAGTTTCAATATTGGGTAAATATTCATTTGGCCATAAAATGGCGAGGAATAATGTAACATATGGCTTCATGAGCCTTTTCTCTTTCTCTGCAGAGACTAAATAGAGGATCTGAGTGACATCAGAGGAATGGTGATGTGAGAGATCCCCATGATACCTCCTCTTATATTTACAACAATCCGAACAGCGGTAACTCAACAAAAGATTCCCTGCTCCACATACAGGCAAGCCTGAGACATCTGTGCAATAAAGCCTCTAAAAGTGGACAACTGGAACAAATAGGGGAGGCAAGTACAGAGAAGGGCTGAGACAAGCCACAGATGCAGCCCTACCAGGAGCTCATGGCAGGGCCCAGAGAGCAGAGGAACCCAGTTGTGGCTTTTACTCCCTTCAGCTGGGAGGAGCAAAGAGACTCAGTGCGTATTCCCAAAGGAGTAAATAGCACAGGCTGCCGCTGAGCCCAAAGACCAGGGCAGGACATAGCATGGGGGTGTAAGCACAGCTGTGTAAACTGAGAAACAAAACCACAAAATTCTGCCAGACTATAACCTTCAGCCTCCCAGAGCTTGCTTCTATTCTCCCTTGGTGTCAGGTTGCTAAGCCCATTAACTGCAAACCCAAGTTCTGGCACTAAAGAATCACTCTTTTCCCTGAGCAAAGGGTATATACTCTGTGACTGGACCTGACTCAGGATGGAGCAAAAGGTGGACCCTGTTGAGGTCTGAGGAAATAGCAGAGTATCCTCAAGCCACACAGCTCCCACACCTCTTGGCTACACTGACAGCAGCCAAAGGTGCTGCAGGGGTCCTCATTGGGATTTCCCAGAGCTAAAACATTTGTGATTCAGTGCCACCCACTGGAAAATGATAGAAAGACATCTTCATATTAAGCTGCTAGAGAAGTGCCATTCACACATTGATGCCTAAACACAGAAGGAAACCATTAAATAGCATGACTAACCAAGATAGTGAGGCAGCTCAGGAAAACAAACAAACAAACAAAAAAAACAAAAAAACTCCAGAAAATAGAATTAAACACATGGAAACATGTCATATAAGTGACAGGTAATTCATGATGGCAATTCTGAAAATACTCAACAAGATCGTAGAAAATATGGGTAGGCAATTTATCGTGCTTAGAAAACAAACTAATGAATAAAGTGAATACTTTATCAAAGACATTGAAACTTTAAAAAAGAATTAAGCAGCCCTGTCTGGGTGGCTCAGTTGGTTGCCCCAAAGGGCTGCAGGTTTGGTCTTCAACCAGGGAACATACTTAAGTTGTAGATTCAATCCCTCGTCAGAATGTGTACAGGAGGCAACCAATCAATGCTTCTCTCTCTCTCTCTCTCTCTCTCTCTCTTTCTCTCTCTCTCCCTCTCTCTCTCCTTTCCTCTCTCTCTCTCTAAGGTCAATATACATATCCTTAAATAAGGATTAAAAATAATAAAAATAAATTAAAAAGAACCAAACAGAAATTCTGGAGATGAAGAATTCAATAGAAGGACTAGAAAGCATAGGAAATAGAGTGGACCAGAGGAAGAAAAGAATTAGTGATAGTAAAAATAGAAATCTAAAAATGACAGAGAGGAAAGAAGACAGAGATTTGAGCATTAAAAACAAGTGAAAGAACTCTATAAGAACTATCTGTCTCCATAAGAAAAAGCAATATAAGAATAATGGGCATTCCAGGAGAAGCGAGAGAGAAGAGAATGTAAAGCTTATTCCAACAAATAGTGAAAGAGAACTTCCCAAGCCTAAGGAATGAGTTAGATACTGGAATCCAAGAAGCAACAGAACACCTAATCATCTCAATCCAAAGAGGCCTTCTCCAAGGCACATTGCATTGAAACTGCCAAAAATCAATGAAAAAAAAAAAAGAAAGAAAGAAAGAAAGAATTTTGAAGGCAGCCAGGGAAAAGAAGAAGGTAACCTGTAAGGGATAACCCATTAGATTATCACTGAACTTCTCAGCAGAAACTCTACAAGCCAAAAGAGGGTGGAACCAAATAGTCAAAGAACTCAAAGAAAGACATTACTAGCCAAGAATAATAAATCTAGCAAAGTTGTCCTTTAAATATGAAGGAGACATAAAGACTTTTCCAGACATACAGAGGCTGAGAGAATTTATCAACAGACATCCTCCACTACAGAGAACACTCAAGAGATTACTCTACTTGAAACAAAGAACAAAATGTCATGAAACTATGAGTAAGATCACCAAAAAATTCATAGCACACATGGACAATTTGTGACAACAAAAAACATAAGAGGAATAGGGTAAATATCAAAATTTGCAGAGGAAGATGGAGATCAGATGCACTCAAAAGAAAAAAGGACTATTGTATATTGAAACTTTCTTTTTTCACAAAACTAATGATAAACACACACAGAGAGAAAATCCAAAACTGAGATACACACAATTTTTAAAAAAGGAAACAAAGAAAAAGAGAATGGATATCACCAAAAAAGTGAAAATAAAACCCTAAGAACAACAGATAGAAATACAAAGTAAAAGACCCAAATGAAGGCTCAGAGCTACCAGAAAGCAAAAGATAAAATGACTATAAAATATCCTCATACATCAATAATTATCCTAAGTGTAAACAGGCTGAATTAACCAATAAAGTGGCACAGAGTAGCAGACTGGATTTAAAAAACCCAATCACATGCTTCCTTTAGGAGACACATCTAAGCTGCAAAGACAAAGTTTGACTCAAAGTGAAAGAGTGGAAAATGATTTTCTAAGCAAATAGCATTTGCAGAAAAGCAGGTGTTGCCATATTTATATCTGACAAAATATATTTCAAGACAACAAAGATAGGAAAAGACAAAGATGGACGTTTTATAATGATAAAGGGAACATTACATCAAGAAGACATAACATTTCTTAATGTACTATATGTACCCAATCAGGGAGCACTAAAATATATAAAGCAACTACTTATAGAACTAAAGGGAGAAACTGACAAAAAGGCAGTCATAGTTGGAGACCTTCATTAACAGCTCTAGATAGATCACCCAAGCAAAATATCAGTAAAGAAATATTGGCCTTAAATGACACATTAGACCAAATGGACATAATTGACATTTACAGAGCCTTTCATCCCAGAACATCAGATTATACATTCTTCTGCAGTGTGCCTGGAACTTTCTCAAGGATAGATCATATGTTGGGTCACAAAACTCACCTCAACAAATTAAAGAAGAGTGAAATTATACCAAGCATATTCCCTAACAACATGTTTTGAAATTAGAAATCAACTGCAAAAAGGAAGTAAGAAGCCCACAGATATGTGGAGATTAAGCAACACACTACTAAAAAACTACTGGGTCAAAAAGAAATAAAAGGTGAGATCAAATGATATATAGAGCAATAGGAGAATAATATGACATACCAAAACTTCTAAGATGCAGTAAAAGGAGTAATAAGAGGTGAGTTTATAGCATTACAGGCCTACCTCAAGAAACAAGAGCAATCCCAAGAAAACAACCTAACATTACATCTTAAAGAACTATAAAAACAAAAATAAAGCAATCCAAAGTCAGGAGAGGAGAAAAATAATAAAAATTTGAGCAGAACTGAATGAAATAGAGGACAAAAATACTACATACACACACGCAAAAAAAAAAAAAAAAAAAAAATTACAACAAAAAACTGGTTCTTCGAAAAGAGTAATAAAATTGACAAATTCCTGGATAGACTTACTAATGAGAAAAGATCCATATAAGCAAAATCAGAAATGAAAAAAGAGAAATAGCACAGACACCATTGAGATACAAAGTATCATACTAGAGTACTATGTAAGACTATATGACACCAAATGCAATTATCTAAAAGAAATGGAGAAATTCCTTGAAATATATGACCTTCCTAAACTAAATCATAAAGAATTAGAAAATCGAAACAGATCCAGCTTTAAGGAAATTGAAACAACCATCAAAAATGTTCTAAAAAAATAAAAGTCCAGGACCAGTTGCTTCACTAGTGAATTCTAGCAAATATTCAAAGAGTTGAAGCCTATCCTTCTCAAACTCTTCCAATAAGAGGCAATATTTCTTAACACTTTTTATGAGTCCAACATAACCTTGATACCAAAACCTGGCAAATAAACACAATAAAACAAAATTACAGACCAATATTTCTGATGAATACAGATGCAAAAATTCTAAAGAAAATACTAGCAAATGAAATACAACAATACATTTAAAAATAAATTGGGGAAGGCCCAACCTCATGCACCCATACCTGCATGCAGGCTCCTGCAAAAGCTTGAAATCGTGCCACTGCACCACTCAGAGAGAGAGGGTAGCTTGGAGCTCCAATGAGAGGGGAGGCCCAAACCTGTACACCCACACCAGTGCAGGCTCCCACAAAAACTTGAACCTGTGTGCCAGGAACTTGCAGCTGGTGCAACTGGTGCACCCATTGCAGGCAACAAAGGCCTCCTTGAGGAGTTGGAGAGGGAGGAGTAGCATTAGCCAGTGGACTGTGCTATGGACCCTCTGAGGAGCCAGTCACACATCACAGAGATGTCAGTGAAAAACTCCTTAAAGATCTGGACTGCTTGGAGGGTTAGCCTTTGCCAGGGAGGAGCCAGACACTGTTTGCAGACAGGGCCTACCTCCTCTGGGAACTACAGGGGTAGGACCAGCCATCACTAGAGCCAGTGAAGTTGCTGGCCAACCCGCATTGGAGCAAGGTGCCCATCGTAGGCAGGAACCTCCTCCAGGAGCTGGAGTGGGAGGAGCAGCCATAGACACCACAGAAGCACCCTGCAGGTCTTCACACAGAACCAGTGAAAGAAGGGAGGGGCCCAGAAACCCAACTAGGCTACTGGGGGCTCAGCCTACCTGGGGGCTAACACTCAGGATCAGCCCTGACTGTGACAGCCATAGGCCCTACCACTCCAAAACCACACAGCTTGACTATAGACTTCAGAGACTTGATCAAGAAAGAGGCAGACTCAGGAAATGGTTTGCTGCTAATCTCAAACACCTCAGTTACGCCGAGAGCTATATGAACTATTAATCCCTAACATATCCTTTTCAAAAGTTACTTCCAACCCTCACAATTAGTGCATTTTAAGTACTGTTTATACCATAGTGTATCTCAACTCACATATTTTTACTCCTCCCCTATCTCAATCCACCTAAATACCCAAGACCCTTCTCCTACACTTATTTTAAAGTCTACTCACTCTCCTGCTACAATTCATTCCCAGTCCTCAATCTAAGTATTCCTCCCCT